>CACVKI010145710.1:7307-34295 GCA_902732785.1 Trichogramma evanescens
GTTGGACCTAGAGGGCTGAAACTTTCAGGATTTTCACTTTTCAATGTACTCTTCAAAAGTACATAATTTGAGAAAAAAACATTTTTTGACCATCACTCTAACTATGGCTTAGCTCATATATATTAATAGATGTCTATAGAAATATTGAATAATGAATTTAGTTGAAAAAATAATCATGCCATTATTGCGGGGTTTTCAAATATTCTATTAAACCACTGCAGCCAACACAAGGATTCGTTGCTTACGCTCGCGGTGTCTCGTGAGGAGTTGTGACTGTGAGTTCGAAGTGGCGCGCCGCCGGCACGACGGACGGCAAAACAAGCAATCTGCTAGCGTCGCAATATGCCTGACTTCTTGTAGCAGCCGTCTATACGACAACATCTGCACTTGTTAGTTATATCGCCAGCGTTTCAAGTACAATTTGAGGCTGTAATTCAAGATTAAAATAAGAAAATTTTCTTCACATCAGAAAATAAGACAATAAAGTCCTGATAAACTTTATCCCGTGTAAGAAACAGCATGTGCGTCAGTGATTAAAATTTTTATATTGTGTAGCATTATGACGAGTAAAACCGAATTACCGGCTGGAGAGAATGTGTCGCCGGTTGACGAATATGTCCGGGAACATATCGTTTCTGGCATTGTGACCATTTCCTTAGTTATTTTCTTATGGGAACTCTATCTAACTTTCCGTCAGGTAAGCTATTTTGTTCTTCGCATTTTGTAAAGTTTTTCCAAACAACAAGAAGCATTGTATCATTTTTATTACTTTTCTATAAAAACTATAGAGGTCTTCTACGTTAACTATAATATTCCTTTGTTTTCGCGCATATAGATATTATAATTTTTTAAAACTTTGATCATTTTTAATATCAAACTATTAAACTATCATACATTTTAACGCTTGAAGATTTTCTGAGGTTATGTTGAACCCTTCTAGACGCGTGCATTATGATTGTTTCGCACTTTCATACTTGATACGCGATGAGAAATATTTGCGATTCAAATCGATATCTTCCTTTTGACGACTTGTGTCAAGTAAAACATTTGTTCAGATTATTATTCGTTTACACCATGTTTTTTTTCGTAAAAACGCGTTAAAGCGCTTGCTTTTAGCTTGTCTCAAGTGGAAGTCTCTTCCTGTATCTGTTAATAAATATTATTTCCATTACAGCGAAAATTGGTTCAAAGTCTAGTCGAGCCACCAAAAGTCTTGGACGGCGTATTACCAAAAGAAACTTACGACAAATCGAGGACTTATTCTTTGGACAAGAGTACTTTCAGTATCATTGCCGGAATCTACTCAATAACTTTGAACACGGCGAGTCATTAAAATTTATCCATTTTATCGTAATGTCTATAGCACTATTTGACTCTTTTTCTTTAATTTAGGCCTTCCTTGTTTTTTGGGGACCATTGCTATCGTGGGAATATGGACAAAAACTAACCGAATCTTGCGGGTTGGATCCTAGCAACGAGATTTATGTGACTGCCGGTTGTCAAACCGTTAAAATGATCATTTTTACGATTTTGTGCGATCTGCCTATTTCCATTTATGAAACCTTTGTTATCGAAGAGAAACACAAATTTAATAAACAAACTGCTGGATTCTTCATTAAAGACCAACTCACTAAGCTTATTGTATCATACGTAAGTTATCAATTAATTTTCATGCTGCCGCAGTCAAAATTAACCTTTTCCGGACCTGCGCAGCCAAAATGAAAAAGTAAATTTTTGCTGGGGGATTTTTGAAAAATACTATACGCACCTATGAAGCAAAAAAAGAAAGCCTCAGAGCACAAGTTTATCCGCCTCGGCCTTGCTTCGGACGATAATTACATGTGCTCTGAGGCCTTCCGATTTTCGCCCCTCCTAATACATAATCTACTGTATAAACTCTCATTCAAAGTATTGATAGTTTGGTTAAAGAAAAGTTATCGATTTTTAGGTATTGATTGTACCACTGATATGCGGTATTGTTTGGATCATCAAAAACGGCGGTGACTATTTCATCCTCTATTTGTGGATTTTCACCGTGGTTATGAGTCTCGTTCTTATGGTGATATATCCAGAATTGATTGCTCCTCTATTTGACAAATACACTGCGTTGCCAGAAGGAGACTTGAAAGTGCGAATCGAAGCTCTAGCATCTAGTCTTGGCTTTCCTCTGTACAAATTATACGTAGTCGAGGGATCGCGAAGATCGTCTCACAGTAACGCGTACCTTTATGGTTTCTACAAGTACAAGAGGATCGTACTGTTCGATACTCTCGTATATGAATATCAAAAAAAGAAGGCTGACGAAGAACGTGAGAAGGCCAGGGTCAACGGCAAAGAGTAAGTTTGAAAGAGTTCAGAATTAATATACGATTAGTACTTTTTTAGCGACAGATTCGATAAAATTCAGTGATGCTGACGTATATTTTTTTCCAAGGTAGCATTGCGTCCGTGAGTTCTCTCGATATGCATTTTTGTATTTTAATTCATTTTAATTTTTATTTTCTGTCTCCCTTCAATTTAAAAACATCTGAGAATCGAATTTTAAATGACTTGAAAATGCATTTTGGTTGAAAAAAAAATCTAAGGAGACGCGCGAAAAATACTTCTTTTTGGTTTTGTCCATAGGTGTGTACAGTAACTTTTACGTAATGCAAGAGATCCATACAGTAACAGTGATGTAATATTACGAGTAATACGAGAGCTAGTGCGCATTGAAGTGCGCGTATGCAAAACGCGTGCGATGTTCACTTGAGCTTGACGATACTCGTTGACCGTATTAATAATAGACCGCCGATTGGTCGTTACAACTGAGAACACGATTATTAATCTCCGCTCGACTTTTATTTTAAGCAATGATGACTTTTGTTTGTCGTCTAAATGATGATTTGTAAGGAATTTTTTTTATCAAATAGAGAAGTGGAAGAAAAGGAGATTCCGGGCTGCGAAACGGATGAAATTATTGCTGTGCTCGCTCACGAACTCGGGCACTGGCACCACAGTCATGCACTCAAGGGCTTCCTCTATGGACAGGTAAGATTTCTTTTTTCCTTGTGCTCAACTGACAAGAAAAAAAGTAAGAAAGAAAGAACAAAATTACGTCATACGGTGCTTTGCGAAAAAAATTATGCATCGATACTATTGTCGAGTATTTTTTTCGCTTTCAGTCAGTCGAAAAATCAAATTATTTCCGTGACTGATGAGATTATAAAATGAGAAAATTAATTTCATTTCAGGTGATCTTCCTTGTGAATTTTGTATTGTTCGCGCAACTATTGCATTACTCGCCAATGTATGAAGGCCTCGGTTTCACCGATAGTAAGCCGGTATTCATCGGACTGCTAATCGTATTGAACAACATTCTCGCACCTGTGAATAAGGTAAGATATAGCTGGAACAAAAGCAAATAAAACTCGATGAATTTTTTACAATATTTTTAGTTATACGTGAGAGTGATGAAGCGGGAGGGGGGGGGTCCGAGGGTCACGCGCTAATTTTGTTTATTGACATTCATCTCATTAACTTGTAAGAAAGCTCGCGAAAAAAGAGAATGTGCATTAGCTCGTGTCTGAGTGTGGGCGGCTGTTAAGAAAAGTTGCCCATTATAATCATATTCATGCTTATTATATCTAGTGGGAGTCGTGCGTGTTGAGCAAAGTGAAAAAAAGCAGGAACAGGTCTCGAGCTGAATTCCGTATCCGGTCGTTCTCAAGATGATGTGATCGATGAATACTTTAAGCGTGTTTCAATTTTTTATTGAGAGACTGTATTATTATTTTCGATGAGCGTACCCACATCGTTGTTAATTTTTTTGTTTAATTTTTTTTTTTTTGATTTTACGTCTGTCATAAGATAAGTTGACCTAGTCCTTCGGTGTTATTTTCAAAATCGATGATTGATCATACATTTATTTTCAACGCCAATACAACTTAAGGTCACGATTTGCATATATTTACCTTAATGAAAATTTATTGCTCAAAACTATCGTTTTTTACAGCTTCTGTCATGGGCTATGACTATCAATTCGCGAAAATTTGAATTCGAAGCTGATCGCTATGCTTTGGGTTTGGGACATGCTGAGCCACTGAAGCAGGCCCTCATCAAACTGCACAAAGATAACTTGGGCTATCCACTTTACGATAAACTTTACTCCAACTGGCACCATAGCCACCCTCCTCTTCTCGAACGACTCGATGCCCTCAAGAAGAAGATCGATTAAGTGTGAAACGTCAATAGCAATTAAGGCGCGTTAATTACCTATCAAGACTAATTAACGAAGGAAAAATTAAGATCAATTGATCGATTATACATCATATTGTTACCATGTATCAATAATAGTAAACAGTAAGCGCATCTTATTTATTACATTAAAAAAAAAGAAATAAACTGAAATACGAATGGTGTTTGTTTCTGTCACTTTATTGCAGTATATTTTCAACTTTTAAACAAGTCTTTGGAATATGTAAATGTGCGTATGAGTTTGTGGCGCGATTTTATGCATTTGAACGCGCGAGAAAATTCAAAAGTTTGACGCATTAATTTGCGTAAAGTTTCAAAGAAATAAAAAAAGTCTTAACATCTTTTGAGAAAAAAAGGTGTGAAAAATGAATACAAGTAAATACACACGCACATAAGTTTGTGTACTTGTGTGGATCAGTACATGTAGCAATAGATTGAATTCCTAGAAAGATTCGAAAGTGCATTAGCAACGAGGCTGTTGTACGGTTGGTAAAAAGATAACGTCGTGCGCCTGCCGGCATGACAATAAAACTTCACGCACATTACTAATTTTATCACTGGCTCAGAGAAAGAAGAAGAGAAAGAGATGAATTCTATAATAGACGACCGCGTGGTTTTCATTCCCCAGTAGATTGCATAAAAAGAAAAGCGCCGAGAGTATTTGCTTCGTGAAAAAGAGAACAAGTAGACGCGTATGCACGAGGTAGGCTTTTATTAGACTGCTCGCAATATATGTAAGTAAGAGTGTGCACAGTGTACATGTGTGCGTATAGTATGTTCGCATAAGATGAGCGAGAATCCGAAGCACACTGTAATATATTTACTCGAGAATCAATTAAAGCGAAACAACAATATATAATTTTGAACATCATTTATATAACTTGTAACGATCATTGACTATTCATGACGTTGCAAATACAATCGATCTGTTTCTCATCACTAAAAACCAAATGTTTGAAAACAACATACATAATAAAGAAAATCATTGAGTGCGATTTAAAAAGCGTATTTTTTATTCATTATTAAAACTTGTCCTATGCTTTCCCATTGATGACAGTCGAGATGAGAAGCCAGAAAGGATTAAAAGAAGAGAAAAATAGATTTTCGTTGAAGATGATAAGCTTCCGCGTGAGTTAGTCTTATTTATACGGTTGAAGAGCAGAGATCAGCTCGAAAACATGACCATTTCCTCTTTGCTTTCTATATAAAATGTTGTCCTCTGTGCTCGAGAGACGCTTTAAGATACACACTCACGCCTCCACACACACACACACACACACACACACACCCATACGCGCAGTCAAGTTGCTCGCTCATATTTTGCTCTCTGCCGTGCGTTTACATTACGTACATAGGTATAGTGGGGCACATTATACAAATAGTGGGAGTCGTGCGGAGGTGTGCGCGCCGAGGTTTCCAGCGAACTTACAGCCGCAAAATTAGTATCCGCGTGCGTACGAAGCATGACGCGTCGCCGTCGCTACTGTCGTCTTGGCGCGGCTGCCGCTGCTGTTTTTAGCTGTCAACGCCACAGGCCAACGATTGCGAATCGACGCGATCGAAAGCACGTGTAGCGGTCTACATGGAAAATCGCGTCACTGTAGTCGATTTCTAAATTCGGTTCTGCAAAAATTCTGTACAGTGCCTCTCCCGATCATCCGTGGTCATTTTTTTCCATCTTGGTCGGTGAAAAAAATAATTGTAAATCATCAAAGTCGACGTTAAAAAAGCCGAGATGGCGAGCACGGCTGCAGCGAGATTCATCTCGGAGCCTAACGCAGGTATTTACACGGTGAAATATATATTGAGAGTAAGTACTAAGTAGTCAGTATGCAGACACGAGGACGACGCGGCTCACGTATTCCTTTTGCTTTCGGTCGGATACTTTCCCAGGCTCTCGCGCAGGCATAAGGTACACCTTTCTTTGGGGAGAGAGACGCTGCCGCTGGTCCACGCACCTTTCGAGAGAGAAAGAGATGTTGTTATACGATACTCTCTCTTTTTTTCAGCGGCATGTGGAGCGCGTCTTTATACATACGGAGAAAGAGAGTTAACATACGAACGGACCGATGGATGAGCATCTTTTTTTAGAACGGATGCACGCGGAGATGTGTAAATGTGTGTGCGCCAGTGTTGTGTGTGCGTGCGTGCGTGCGTGTGTGCACAGAAAAAAGCGCTCACAAATCATTAATGATCGATTGTAGTTTGAAAAACTTTAGCTCGTGGGAATTTTATTAATCGGACCGGTGTAGATACGCATGCTCCGGACGTACGCATGCCAGATCTCATCTGCGTGCATCGGTAAATGGCGAGCGCAGTAGTATGCCTAATAAAGTATATGTATAGGGGCTCGTGAAAAATTAGTCCGAATAGAAAAGATAGAGAGGAAATAAGGTCAACAATTGTGAAATCGTCAATTTAATTAAATACATGGCTGGAGAACTTTTGGTAATTGTGGATCGACGGACGCGTTTACGCACAAAACGTCAAAAATATCATATACAACTCGGTGCGAATCGCATGGCTGCCACTGCATTTTTTACAAATTATACATTGCGATCGTAAACATGGAAATTGCAAATTGGCATCAACAAATGCGACCGCAAGCGGTATGAGTTTATTACAGCTTAATTCAGCACCTCTCATATAATACGGCGGTACATGAGTATACTGATACAGGAGCTCGTTGGCTCGGCCATTTAATTGCATACAAATGCCGATCTTCCAATGTACAATATGACTCGAAGGTGTATTCCGATCGATGACGATCGCGCATCAAGATAAAGCAGCAGCAACAGCAATTGAAATGAGAAAAATCAATCACTGCGCGACTGAATGGTTGTGTACAATTGCCATATAATGCCGCAAGTGCTGTACGCGATCGACGTGTGTACACGCAATGCGAGAAAACTATCAAGTTGCTGCTAGGCTCGCTCGTTCGAGCTCACTCCTATATAACTTGCCTACGCGAGGAAAAAAACATAACTCGCTCTATCACAGAATCGGTGTCCGATTTTTCGCTAATGCGCAACATGTCTGACCGTGCCTCGGACGACGAAAAATTCGATTATTAAAGTTTGGGAAAATGGATGGCGCGGATGCAGGAGCGCGCAGCCTACGGAGCAGTTCGTTTTCCCTCTCACTCACAGTCTTTCTTTTGCTGCGCTCACCGCAATAGGTATGATTGACAGCAAAAGCAGCTTAGCAACGCGCGACGGTGGCTCGGATTTGTCTAGCTCTCGCGTGTATTTTTCTCATCTAGCTCTCAAGGTCGAGTGCTCGGTCTTGTATTGCGTAGCAAATAGGTACGTATAGGCGCTACACGCGCGTATATTCAGTCGCAGCTCTTTTATGCTACATACCTATATCGTATGTGTATGCAGTATGTATGCATGCCCATTTTTCCGAGCAGCCGTGAGACTGCGTGATTTATGCTACTTCAAACAATTCCTATACTTGTATAATGTCACTAAGGATAAGCCCCATGTTATCGGCAACGATTTCACGACCTTGGCTGATAAGCTGCTTACATGCAACATGCACATCTCTCTCTCTCTCTCTCTCTCTCTCTCTCTCTCTCTTTCTCTCTTACTCTGTGGCGTTGGTATACTATAATCATAAGAGTGCGCTCATCGCGGTACATTACGCGAAAAAGGCTTTGATTTATTATAATTATAGGCCTAGTGTGTTTCGTATATGAGTTGTCGATTATCAGGTGCTCCTGATTTCTTCTCGAGTGCAGGTGTCGATGTTAGACTATCGAATCCGATCAGAATTGGAATGTGTTTTAAATTCATAAAGATAAATGCAAAAACTTTAAGGTCTGTACCGGAGCGCCTCCTTCAGCGTGCAGCGCCGTCAGCCTCAACAATCGCACCATCATCATCAGCAGCATCGTCATAATAATAATAATAATAATAACGGCGCGGCGAGCGTCGTCGTAGATCGCGCTAACGATCGTTGTCCGCAGCAGCGCCAAAGGCGAACGGTCGCCGACAGTAACGGCTACAAGTATGGCAGCGAATGTGACTGCTGCCCGTATGGCTACCACATCGACGTGGATTTCGTGCGCTTCTGCGAGGATTGGCAGAACGCGGCTTGTGACAGGCTGGCCGAGGAGAAGCGCCGCAGACGAGTCAAGCAGAAGCAGCGGCAGTCGATGGAATTTATGCTTGGCCTACCGGATGAGGCCGATGCATCGACTACGGATGCCGATACGTCTCCTCCACCATCGGTACGGATACAATACGCAACTTTTCTCTCTCACTCTCTCTCTCTCGTCTTTTTTTGCTTTTTTTTTGCCGTTCATCGACGATCTCACTCGCAACTCGCTGAGAAAGTTTTCTGATCGAGCACGCAAAGTTGAGCAATTTTACGCGTACATGTTATTTACCACAATGTCGTTCGCAGAGCGAGATGAGGGCAGTGGCTACGAGTACACCGGTAGAGCGTTCGAGTCAGGCAGCAGCAGCACTTGCGAAGACACGCCAGGCCCCCGAGAGCACGACGGTTCAGTCGCACAAGGACTGGGAGGACACGCTGAGCAATTTCGAGCAAACGCTCTCGCAGTCGTTCAGCGGCCCGAGCCGTAGCTCCAGCATGACGTCGATCGCCAGCCGATGTCACAGGTACGCCGAGCTCTATATTTACAAGCTTATTTATATTTACCACTCTGTAAGAGCTGTGGTATGTACTACGCGCACGAGGCGGTATTGCGCGCCTTTGACTAATTAACACGAGTACGCTCCAACATCTCAGCTCGCTCGAGCCGTCGATCATGGCGACAGATTATCAGCAGCAGCCGTACTACCAAACGAATCGCAGCGGTACCTGTTCGCCTCGTCCGGCGGTGCCGGCTCGACCGCCGCCACCTTCGAGCCTCGACTATCCTCTGTCGACCCGGCTCATTCTTAGCCAAGCTCGTCACCAGCAGCAGTCGCAGCAGCAGCCATCCAAGCAAGAATGCAGCTACGAGGCGGATAAAAACAATGCAGCTACGAAGCAGTCCCTGCAACACGTCAGGGAGCAAATGGCCGCCGCTCTCGAGCGCATGAGGCAGCTCGAGGATCAGGTCAAGCAAGTACCCCGGCTGAACGCGCAAATCGACTCGCTGCGGGAGGAGCGAAGCTTGCTGCTCGATCAGCTGGCCTGCCTCAAGAGGGCCGAGGCCAGAAGCGCGACCAGCAGAAGGGATGCGGCCACCGGCTGCGCCGTAGCCACCAGAGACGTAGCCGTTGACGCCCGACAGGTACGCCAAGCCAATTCACTCCTTCGAATCGCCTGAGCACTCGTTGCACCGGAGATCATTGACAAAAGCTTACGTATCTGCTCGATGCGTTGTGACTCGTACGTATAATAAGCAGGTCGAAAGCCGAGACAACTGGACGAGTCCCCAGCCCGTATGGTTGACGAGCTCGACGACGCAGACGACCAATCTATCCGTCTCGAAGTCAACTCAGAGCGAGTCCAGCTCGAGCGCCAATCCGACAACGTGTGCGAGCGTAGGAACGCAGCATCAAAATGCCCGAGGCGGGTTCGAAAGTGAAAAAAGCCAATGCCACGATCGAAGCACTCAAAGCCGTCGGCTCGAGACCGTCGACAAGGCAACGGCTAATCCGAAGATCCCCGATAAGGAGCTCGGCGAGGTCATGTTTCGGGGCATGCACGCCAAAAGAAACAACAAGGAGGTCCAGGCGACTGAAAGCCCATCCTGGTAAGTGACGGCGCCGCAACAATTGCGCGATTTACGTCGAGTGGGAAATGTTTGATCGGCGGTGATTCATTTTTTGCAGGAGGAAAATTAAACTTAATCGAGGAGTGAGCGCCAAGCCCGACTCGAACAGCGTCTCGACGGAGACGTGCGACGCGAGTCTGAGCCTCGTGCATCTGCGCCGTCAGGAGCTCATCTCGGCGTCGAGTACCAGTCTAGGGAAAAAGGATGGAGCGCCAACGAGCCACAAGAGCGTCGCAACGAGCATAGGACCGAACGAGTTGCGAAGCCGTCAGGTGACGCGCTCAACCGAGACCCTGGCCAAGAGGCAGCGAGACGCGGCCACGTCACCATCCCAAAGTGTCAAGCTCGTCGACGCCTCGGTCGGCACGACTAGCAGTGCCAGCAGTACTAACTACTGCGACGAGTGCAAACAAGCCAGGCAAAGTCGCATGAATCGACCGATTCCAGCCAACGATCTTGACAAATCATTAGCCAGCATGACGAGGCAGCAGCAGCCACAACAACAACAACAACAACAACAACAACAACAACAGAGAACAAGAATCGCCGTAGCCAAAAGTCGAGTGGGTCTACAACAGGTAGTAAGCAAGCAACGAGCAGCCAGCGCCGAGAGAGCAAAGAAACAGCCGCAACAGCCAGCGCCGTTGCAGAGAACCAAGTCGGACGCGAGGCCACGAACGAGAATACCGGTGCCCAACGATCCGAGAAGCAAGAGCAACCTCATAAGACAGAACACTTGGACCCAGAGCCTTGATAAGCTCGAGGGGTGAGTTTTTTCTAGTTTTTTTTTCTTCAAGTTCGGTATGTGCACGAGGAAAAGCTCGCTCGAGTACGAGCTACTCGTTATAAATGCGCCAACTGAAAGGAAGATCGCGAATAAAAGCTAGGGCCGCATGTACGGGCATTTCACTTTGGACGCTTGTTTCGCTGAACTTGGATGACTCGTATACGTACGCGCCAGGCTCGTTATTGCCGCCACGATCAGAGACGAGTTATAATGATATTACGCGCGGCCGAGCCGGGAACGAACGCGCGGGCTAAATTTATAATACATCGCTGAGGTTACATTCGTTGCAATTCGTCATAATTTGTAGATAATTCGCAACTCAAGCGCACACACCGGTCCAAGTCTGACGCGTTTTGTGATCGTTTGCCCGTAGACTTTCTAATGTCGGGACTCGTACATAGAGCTGATGTAAAACTCGTTTTGCGGAATGCGGGTGGCACACTCGTCGCTCTCACCGATCGTTCAAGTTCGCGCCGATGAAAACCATGTAGTAGCTCGATCGGGCCGTGCGCGAATACGCGTCCTGCCTCGGCCAAATACGAATTACCAATCGGAGGCCGGAGCTTTCGTTGCGCGCGCATCGCACCCTTACGGACGGGCGCGTGCTTCGGCGCTGCAGCGTGGCATCGATACGTAGAGTACAGCGCAGTGGTTGCGTCCCGGGCAGCGCGAGACGAGACGAGATTCGCCCGCAGTCCCGAGTTCGTGGCTCGGTATCGGCGCGTTTTACGCGTCGTATGGCCAAATAATCAATAAGCATGTGTCGTGCAGTCGCCATGCACGCGCACTTGTCCGAACGTAGCTCGCGCGCAACGCACACGCACGCCTACGCTCTCGACTTCTCATAGTGTGCGCCGTATAGTGCTACATCATTTTCCTCTTCTTTTTACCGCTGCAGCTGGCTATTGTATGTGCGCGCGACACGCTTATTTAAACGTTAAAATTTATATGTGCCGAGGTTAATATCAGTAAGAGTGTGCGCATTACCTTAAGCTTGCTATTTATTGACACAACGCAGCTGCATGTAAGCTTTTACGATAATCATATATAAAATTCGTTCGTGCCTCCATACCTTTGTGTTCAGCCAAAGTATGCCTGTGTGTGTGTCTGTGTATGCGTGTGTGTGTACATTATATATAGTAAATAAGTTACGTACACAAGCGGTGTAAGCGTTGAAGTTCATTGAAAGCGTGTCCAACGGGAAGTAGACATTTCGATTATTAGCTCATGCTTCCGTTGCGTTCATTACCACATATAATATACATATTTCTCGAGTGCTTTACCCTGTCCCACTTATTTCTACTTGTCTAAAAACTCAACGAGGCCGTGTACTTGCTCCAGCATTTCACTGACCTTTACGTAAACAACCTTTACACCATTATAATAGTTATGTCATCCCAAAGAACGCGTAAATGTGCGAAAAATGCCTTGCAGAGGCTGACCGTGGCAAGTACTGTGTCGGTGGATTATAGAAAGAGAGAGAGAGAAAATATTGTTTCAGAGTGTGAATGATGAAAAATAAGTAATGCAAGAAAAAGAAACGACAGGCTGTTAAATATCTCTGTTGCATTTATCTCGCTTTAGCCGCGAGACTTGACCTTTTACGGCGAGAACGTGTATATACCTACAATACATAGATCTGTTTGATATGTATGCACTGCGCACACACGCAGAAAAGCTCGGAGGATTAAGCGTAAAGTACCCGTGGTGGGGACATTAACGCGAAGATGACGTTATGCCATATGCTTTCTGTCGCAATTCCTGTATCGTTTAGCATCTCATCGGCTATTAAAGCCCCTGCTGCGTATTAAAAAGTCATCAATGACGCCAGATGATGTAGCCGCGATCCGCAGGTTGTTGCAGCTCCCACGCAGGCCTACCTCTCCTCGTGCACACGCACACTCGCACCGACGCACGCGTCCTCGAGTGGCTTGCTGCTTGGGACTTGAGGCTTTTTTATGTATACATGTATGCGAGTGTGCCGCAGCCGCCTGCGTATATGAATAATTGATCGGGGCCGATTATTCTTCTGAAATTTGCTGTATGCGCTGTCAGCCGAGCCAGCTGTCAGTAGAGCTTGGAACGCCATAAGCTTTGCACGCGCAAATGCTAGCCATGTGATTTAGTTACCTGGCGCGTTTTCTTTTACGGTCGGACACTTCTTGTCGATCTTGTTCTTTTCTCAAACATCGATTCGCGATATGCAACTGATCGCGAGGAGCATGGGCTATTACGCACCGATCGCCAACAACAATAAGCAGAAAATCTGCGAAAGATACGCTCGCACGTTCAGGTAAAAACGTAACGTGCCCCTTTGAATTATCTCTTCTTAATTACCCGTACCTCGGCTTTTCATTTCGGTGCATAAAGTTGCGAATTAACACTTTCTCTTGTCACGCGAGTCAACGGACCGAGTCGTATCCATGATTATGTCATCGACCCGCGCGGCATCGTTGATAATTAAAAAACATTTTGGTGATTATGCTCTTTCTGTAAGTCTGACCCGGCCGTATAAGATGCATAAAAATGTTGGGTATGTTTGTCGTGTGCAACAGATTGATTTCCGTTNCCCCCCCCTCTCTCTCACTCATTTGCACGCGCATATTGCTCATGCATTGCATAATACCAATCGACAGCCAAATATATAGCTTTATCCACGATGTTAAATATATAACAATTTACAGTGTATGTTGCATCTTTCTACACAGGTCGGATTTGCTGGATAGGCACTACGCGGATAGACATACGTCGTCGCGTCCGCAAACGCCAGCCAAGCCAAAGTCGCTTCAACAGTCGCCGGCTCGCAAGGTTACCGTAACACCGACGACTCAACAAGTATTAAGCAGACCGAGCAAAGCACCCCCACCGACCCCGGAGCCTAAACCGCAGACGCACGAGCCACCCCTGACACAATCATCGGCAGCGCAAGTTGCGGAAGTAGCACCATCGCGAAGCGTCGAAAATGAAGAGATCGAGGAGATGCCAATTAGCCAACTAAGCGAGGAAATGGTCCGAAGCGTCGCCCTCGACTCGACACCCGACAGGACTATCGGCGGACCCTGCCTTTCCCGCGAGATTACGGCAGCGCTCGATCTCCTGGACAAGGAGGGCCTGAACAAGCAGACCTCCGCCTGCTCGAACGCGGCCAACGTCGTGCAGCACGAGTGGTTCAAAGCGACGAGCGTCGCCGGGGCCGAGGCCAGATTGGTCGAGCGCTGGCTCGATAGGCTCGAGCATCACGATTCGCTGCTTGGTCACGTGGTCAACCTGCGCGACTCGAGCGGCAACACGGCCTTGCACTATGCCGTCTCGCACGGCAACTTCGACGTCGTCTCGGTGCTGCTTGACTCGAAGGTCTGCGACGTCGATCGGGCTAATGGGGCTGGCTACACACCCGCCATGCTAGCTGCCCTTGCCAGGCTAAGGAGTCCCGCTCACGCCGCAGTCGTCGAGCGCCTTTTCCGCATGGCTGATGTCAACGTACGCGCCAGATTGGTAAGTGCACCTAACACAACCTCCTACCTACTAAATCTAAAACAATATGCTGCTGATGCTGCCGCTGTGCGGATTTTATCCTTATTTTAGATAATTGTCACTTACTGTTACTCAATCAGGACTTGAATCATATAAACGTTTTAACGTATGTTCAAAATTATTAAAATTTGTGTCGTCTCAGACGTCATCGCTTTTAGTAACATCGCGAAGAACATATTATATATTTATCATATATTATAATTATATATTATATCATTTTTTATGTAATTTTTGTTGCTGATTCCGATCATGACATTTATTTTTTTCTTTTAAGACTTTGTCATAATAGAAAAAAGCCAATTTTTATGAAAATCACGAAAAAATGACTTTTTTATTTGTATTTAACTAGCTGTATGTTTTACAGTTTTGGGTACTTTCTAATGATATTTTTACGATGTATTCTTGAACAACTTTGAACAAAATCCAACCACAAGAGTCAAAAAGTTAATTATAAACGGAGATATGAATTTTTTAAATATTAATTATCCGATAAAACAAAAGGTCGACTACCTAATGAAATGTTGTGGGATGAAAGCTCATATAAACTTAATAATATTTAAATACACAAATTATTATTTTTCAAATTTTCCAAACTGCACTCCAAGTTCAGAGCTGAAAACCCTATACTTTTTTAATAAGAATCTTGTTTTGAGGTGCAGTGACACCGGCGAAAATTTTCAACTATATTTTCATAGAATACGCGTGGATTTTTCCAATATTTTCGTAGGTATCGCTTCACTTCAAAAAATGGTTTTTATTAAAACTATAGAGATTTCAGCTCTTAAACTTGAAGCACAATCTAAAGAAATATATTTGTTTGACATTTCAGGCCATTGCCTACTAAAAATTTTATTTTTATTCGAAATAGGGTTTTTTGAACGTAAAAGTTTCAGAGTCGATCAAATGATTAAAAATAATTTTTTAAAGTTCTGATAAAATTTGAGAAGGTTTTTTGACCAATTCCAAGAAATTTTTGTTTTATGCGAATATTTTCTCTAAACGCAATGATTATTCTAGACAATAAATAGTATATTTTTAAATTCAGTTTGTTAAACAAAAATTTTTTTACAAAATTAATTGTGGTTTTATCAAGTTTTAAACATCGAGGTCACGATTTGCATGAATCTTTATAAATAATGTTCACGCTTCGAAAATTGGATTGAAGTAAAATTTGACCCTAATAATATGTTTTTTTATATTTTGTAATTTTAAATGATAAATAGTTAATTAGTGGCAAGAATAGTGGCTCCTTTGAAAAAAAACCTAAAATTCAAAATTGAATAAAGTAAGTCTTCGAAAGAATTCAAGAATCGCTGATTTTTGTAATGGTAACGCGTTATAAAGGCTGCAAGAAATGCCGAAGAACATTTTAAAAATGTTGAAAAAAAGCTAAAATGACATGTTTTAGCATAAAATGTTTAACGACGAAAATAAAGTCAATTTGTTAACTCTGGCTTTTGTTCTCAGCACGGACAGACGGCCCTGATGCTCGCTGTCTCGCACGGGCGAAAGGACACGACAGCCCTACTACTGTCGGCGGGAGCGGCAGTCAACCTCCAAGACGAGGACGGCAGCACGGCTCTCATGTGCGCAGCCGAGCACGGACACGCCGAGATAGTCCGACTACTGTTGACGCAGCCCGACTGCGACGCCAGTGTCACCGATGTCGATGGCAGTTCGGCTCTGCGCATAGCCCTCGAGGCTGGACACGCCGACGTCGGCGTATTGCTCTACGCGCACCAGCGCCAAAAAGCCCAACTGTTGGCTGGCGTTGGGGGCGGCTCCCAGTCCTCGCTCATGCAGGCTGCTCGGGGAATTCGACCGATCTCGGCTTCGGCACCCAACAGTCCCGTGCCGCGACGACTCAGATCGGCTAGTTTGACCGAGACACCGGCTGCAGTTGTCCAGACGCCCCAGGCCAAACTGTCCAGTTCACTCATATGACGAACGAGCAAAAATGGTCCATTCAAGTGGTTGCGACATTTTCGACGTAATTGATCCTAGCGGGTCTGAGCGAGAGAATGTGAGAGACCTTATATTTATATATAAAATATATGTATAGTTGTCTCGCGAACGACACTTCCGTATCTTTTATATTGTGTACATTAAAAGAAGTAATTGTTACTAATAAATGTATAAATGAGTTGTATTGCAAGTACAATATATATTATGTATATACTTACATATAAACAAATACGATTGTATTTGTAGATAATTTCACTAAGACAAGTGAAGCCCACGGATTTTATAAAAGCTCATTGTACATGTATATATATATACATATAACGCGCTCAAGAACTAGGTGTCGATCCTTTCAACGAGTTCATTTTGATGATGATCAAACTTTGATCCTTCATTCGATTCGATTCATCGTTTACTCATCCTTATACGAAATGTTAAATCATTTTTGGATTCCCGTGGCTGTAACGACTTGTACCGTCATTAATCGGTAAATGATAAGAGAAACAAAAGTGTGCAAAGGAAAAGAAGATCGAAAAATGTTCATTTGCTTTTTATTTTTTTTAAATGTAAATTCTATTTTGCTTGTAGCAAGTTTACCTAGATACGCGAAAGCTTAGAGTAGAGTATCTCGAGATAAATCAATGCATATTTATGTCTTTTTATTCTGGCGAACTTGAGCTCGTCGGTTTACAGCGCTTATACTTTATCCGTTATTATTTCCTATGAAAATATTTTTCTGCTGTACGTTTTTTTTGTATAAATAATCATTTTTTGCGTAAAAAAGTCAGTATCGATTTTTATGGTACTTAGTTGATATAAAACATATAATCACCGATAAAACGTTCTATTTACAGTAACGCACCAAACATGCTCTTTGGTTGTAAACAAGTGTAAAACAAAAACTGATTCGATTAATAATTGTAGCGTAGTTTCTATTCGTGCATTGTATCACGTAATAGTACATTACGTAACTGAGGCGGGAGGTTGTCTATCTTGCAAGACTGTCAGTTTGCAGCCCGAGCGTAGCTAGGGTTGCATTGACACGAGTGCAAAATTGACAACCGCCTCAGTTACGTATAGTATTTTTCATCATCGAGTGCAGGAAGTTAATTTTAAGATTTTCCCGCACGCCACGCCGTGCGTAATGTACTTTTTCATCACTGCGTGCGGTAATGTATAAAATTGGACTTCCCGCATCTTGTGATGAAAAATACTATACGCAACTGGGGCGGCTGTGCATCTTGAACTCGTGTCCTTGCAACCCTCGCTACGCTCGGGTCGCAAACGGCCACTCGTCCCAGATACACAATCCGCCGCCCCAGTTGCGTAATGTACTAATATATATTGTAACGTATATTACATATGTAGTAGGCTGGGTCTTATTTTCTTGTGTTTCGTTCACTCCAGACGCGGGTTAGATACTTCGTATCTAAAAAGTAAGAAAAACATAACACTGTGCCCAAAAATTAATAACAACACAACACTTCAACTCAAAAAACTGAAACCTTTCAAGGATTTTTTTGCAAATAGATTTCGGTTATTTGAGTTGCAACACTTGTTAATGATTAACTTTTGAACCAAGCGTGGTATTTTTCTCACTTTTTAGACCTTGATAATCTAAAACAGCGTCCGGAGTGAAGATAAAAAGTTTTGGGAAATAAGAAACAGTGTAGTATGTAGGGTAAATGAGCTTGTTACTGATCACCTTTCAGTTAACGACCAACAAATTATATCAACATATTTATTGCAATTTTAAACGTATAAAAATTATTCATGACCCTTAAATACTTATTAATAACACCGTGGACAGATTGTAAAAAATAGGATACCGATTTTTCGGTCAGATGACCGCTTCGATCACTAGACTTTCTGGAAAGATGAGGTTTATATGAAAGGGCCTACGACTTTTCACCCCCACGTCATCACGAACGACAACTCGAACTGCGACAATTCTGACTGCGAATGTGTAAAGAAAGATTAGCAACATAATAATGTTGCTCAAAACACGATATATAACATAATTGTCATCAGTACAATGTTACCTGAAACACGATATAATTATAAACGAACAGTAATACCGATCGCAAAAAAATATTAAATTTTTTCGAGGTCGAGATATCGAGCTGTCAGGGTCAAGATGTCGCATCGAGCTATCAGAGGTCGACCTGACGCGGGGGCGAATTGACGCGCTCCCATATGAAACGGTTCACCTTTTGTCGTCAGAAAGTATTTTCAAAATAATTTTTAGTTACCATACGCAAGGGCTATGGTGAACAAAATTACAGTCTTTGTTAAATAGTCGATTTTAGCACATTTACCCAATATGAATAACTTTCATTGAGGAAAATGCACGCGAATAAAAGTTTCATAAGGATATAATTGTTACATTTTTCCAACTGCAATTGTTGCATTTTATATACATCAACGAATGTTTATATTGTTGTACATGGTAGATTATGTATGAAAAATTGAATACGTCTTGAGCTAGAAGATTCACTGTTTACATTGTAAAAAACTCGAAGCATAAGAAATTTAAATATATATAAAAAAACTACATGATGAATCTGTTAAAATTAATTTGACCATGAAGTATCATTTTGAAGTCAGAATTGAAATTCTGATAATTTAATGTACCGACACTTTTAATTAACTTGCTCTACTATATAATTAAGACTGGGGCCCGGGGGCAAAACGCCGTGATCGCAATTCATCAAAATTACAAGAGCTAAAATGTTGGGTGACAGTCAAATATTGTATCATATTCTGACTGCCACCCAACATTTATGGCCCAGATATTTGACGTCGCTGTCGCTTGACGCTTCACTCATTCACTCAATCATGTAAGTGTAGTGTCTGCTAGAGCCGGCCAAGCGGAACGAGCGCGGGCGCCTCGAGAACGGCACGATGATAACAATAACAAATCACCATTCATGAGCGACTGTCAGTGAATCAGTTCCCATAGCACAGTTTCTGTTAACGTTCAATCGTACTCTGGAGTCTGGGCCAATCTCTGGCATTCGGACTACGAATTTCGGAGCAGCTACCGATTGTGTTATTAAATGTTTGCCCGTGAGTGGGCACATTTTGACTCGTTTATGCTCTAGAAGCGTCATTTAATTCAAATTATCAAAATGGCAGTTGATTTAGGTAACCGAATAGTTGTCCTCATTGACATGGACTGCTTTTTTTGTCAAGTCGAAACGAGACTAAAGCCGGAATACGCTGGTAAACCCTTAGCTGTAGTGCAATACAATCTTTGGGGAACTGGAGGGTAAGCGCCATAAAAACAACACGATGTTGTATCGAGTGTCAAAATTTGAGTGAACAAAATTACATTACATTCGTTCTTACAGTATTATAGCTGTCAATTATGAAGCCAGAGAGTTCGGCGTTACACGCCACATGAGAGGAGAAGAAGCTAGAGAGAAATGTCCTCACATTATTTTGGCTGTCGTACCGGGTTCACGTGGAAAAGCCGACACGTCGAGGTAAAAAACATTCAAATATGCTGCATAATTTTGGTTATTATCAATGCAATTTCATGTCGAAGATACCGAAGCGCTGGTCGCGAAGTTATTGACGTACTGAAAAAACACTGCACTATGGTGGAACGAGCTAGCGTCGACGAGGCTTATTTGGACATAACGCAGATCGTTGACGATCAATTAGCCAAAAAAGAATTTGATCCTGCAGTGGTAGAAGAGTTAAAAACTACCTATGTAATCGGTCATTCAGAGTGTAACGTTAATAATGAAGGTATATATGGATACATTTATCTCTGATATTCAAAACATTTATTTATTTACGTGACCTAGAACAAAGACGCAAAGGCCTTGAGGAATGGATAGCAGAAGCTGCAGAGGATATTCAGATTCAGAGATTGGCTATAGCTGGAAGATTTGTTGAATTTTTAAGACAAGAAATTAAAGAGACTACAACTTTTAATTGTTCTGCTGGAATTTCATTTAACAAGGTAATTAATACATGAAATTACAGGGAAATTTTCATTTGCTCTTTTAACTTATTAGATTTTAGCAAAATTGGCTTGTGGTTTGCATAAGCCACAAAAACAAACAATATTACCTGCTTCATCTGTGTCTAAATTATTTGGTTCCTTGCCTGTCAAAAAAGTAAGAAACCTTGGAGGAAAATTAGGAGATATGGTCATTGATGCATTAGGATGTCATGTAATGTCAGACTTACTGCAATATTCTTTGCAAGATCTGCAAAGTCAGTTTGACAGGAAAACTGGGTAAAATGAAATTTTAAAATGAGCATGCTAGTGATAAAACACTATAAATTAGTTGTAATTCTCACAAATTTTAGTCATTGGTTATATCACATAGCAAGAGGGATTGATAATGAGCCTGTTACTCCAAGACTAGTTTCAAAATCTATTGGTGCATGCAAGCGTTTTCCAGGAAAGCAAACCATTGTCAAAGTAGAAACTGTGAGTTTAAATCATTTTTAAAAGTTAAAATATAAAACTTAATTTACCTAAATACAATCAACATTTAATAGCTGAGGCATTGGCTTGGAGAATTATCATCAGAAATTAGTGAAAGGCTTGAACAAGATTTTGAAGAAAATGAACGAAAAGCCACCTCTTTAACTGTTAGTTTTCATTACATTCAAAATAAAAAAGTCATTTCTCAATCTCGAGGTTTTGCATTGACCACATATAAACAGGAAAAAATTGCAGAAATGAGTATTAATGCAGTTTTAAAAGTTACACAACATCTTCCTATTTCATTTTTAGGAGTATCTGCTGGTAAGTTTATAAAATCTAGAGGTAGTGAAAATTTAAAAAAATTTTTTAAGCCGAGTTCCAGTTTAAATAATTTACAAGGGTCAGAAAAAGAGGATGTTAATAATTTTATTGATGAACACGTAGAATTAATAAAAAAGTTAAAAAGTCAAATAACAAATTCAAACAGTAGTAATGAAAATAATTCAGAAACTTTAAAAAACGTTTCAATACCAATAGAACAGAGTAGTAATTCTCAATCTTGTTCAACATCATTAAAGATAAATGACAAATTCTCACCATGTAGTAAACTACAAAAGTCCCTACAACGTGAGAAATTTAAACAATCATTTTTCATTAATGTTTTAAAAGAAAATAAATTGAAAAATCATAAATGTGATGATGATGGCCCAATTGAAGGAAAAGATAAGAGGGACAAAAGAGTAGAAAATGAAGCAGAGGATGAAAAAGAAAAAAGAGCAAGGGATGAAAAGAAAAAAAAAAGAGAAAATGAAGAAGAGAAACAAAGAGAGGATAAAAAAGTAAAAATAGGAGAGGATGAAAAAGGAAAAAAAGGAGAGGATGAAAAAGGAAAAAAAGGAGAGGATGAAAAAGGAAAAAAAGGAGAGGATGAAAAAGGAAAAAAAGGAGAGGATGAAAAAGGAAAAAGAAGGGGGGATGAAAAAGGAATAAAAGGAGAGGATGAAAAAGGAAAAAAAGGGGAGGATGAAAAAGGAAAAAAAGGAGAGGATGAAAAAGGAAAAAAAGGAGAGGTTGAAAAAGAAAAAGACATTTTATTAAAATGTAACACAAATTTTTTTGCAGATAAGTATGAGAGTGCTACTGTATTCAATGAAACAGTTATTGAGAAAAAAAATGAACCTAAATCAAATATTTCATTTTTTGTATCAAATAACGCAATGTTAAAATTACAAGAAATATTTCCTGATCTTGATGATATAGATTTGGATGTTTTACATATGTTACCAATGCAATTACAAGATGAAGCAAAAAAGTTTCTCAAAGTCAAAGGTATAAAAAATTTAAGTAAAAATATTAATATTTTAAAACAAAAACTGTCAAACTCTAAAGCCTGTGAAAAACAAGAAGTCAAGTTAGTGGCTAAGAGTGGTCGGGGCAGGCCACCTAAGTGTAAGCTAGTAGTTTCTAACTATATTAATCCTCAAACTGATATACAACATTTTTTCATTAAGACTGGAACTAATAACAAAGGGGAAAATTTCAAAAAATGTTTGCAATGTCATCAATTAATTTCAACAAATAAATTTGAAGAGCATAATGACTATCATATGGCTCAAAATGTACAACTAGAAATGAATTCTTTACCTGCTTCAGAAGAGAGAAAAAAAAGAAAACTATCAGATGAAACTTTAGATCAGTTTTCTTAATGTTATAGTAATAAAATGGTTTTAAATATCATTATAAATGAATATGTATGAATTCTAATCAATGAATATAACAAATTCAATAATTGTAAATATATTGTAAATTTTTTAAATAAATATTTATGTTTTTATTTGCTTGATATTGTAAATTAATTTTTTTAATACGTATTTTTAAAGTATCTCCTAAAGTAATATATTGATACTGATATAGATCAATAAAATTAAATGTAAACAAAAGGATCCTAGTTATACTGCAGATTCCTAATATTTACGGTTACCTTGCTGATAACCTTGATCATTTGCTCTAGGGTTATTCCAGCCCCCTTGAACGCGACCACTTCCACGTTGTCCATAGTTACTGTGCCTATTTCCTAGATTATTCTGACTTTGATAATTACCTTGGTGACCATGGTAATTTTGATGATCTCCCTGACTACTTTGATTATTCTGATATATTCCTTGATGATCATTAAAATTTCTATGATTAGATCTCTGATTTCTGTTTTCTGGATAACCACTTTGAAACCCTGCATGTCTATTAAAACTGCTTTGATTAGTGTTTCTACTGGATGAATAACTGCCTTGGCTATCGTAGTAAGCCCTGTGGTGACTTTCTTGTGCTCCTCTTTGGTCATTTCCTCTATCATCTTGTTGACCTCCATATCCAGTTTGAAAACCACCATAGCTTCCTTGTTGACCCCCATATCCTCCTTGGGGACCTCCACGTACATTATGCTGACTTCCACGACTACCTCTACCTCCTCCCCTGGAATGCAAATAGAAATAAATAAGTTTATTTAATTTTATAAACAGTAAAAATATTAATTTTTGTTTATAATTATATTAATATACATTTAAATTACCTAGAAGGAGCTGGAACTTTATCCTTCTGCCATGGAGGCATTTCTGGTGGTGGAGGTTCTTGCTCCCAAGATCTACCCCCTCTATCAGGAACTGCTCCTATTATCACTTTATTAACAGAGCTTTTAGTGTTCTTTCGTACTGAGGCGCTACTTGTTTTTTCTATGACAGCTAAATCTTCTCTGGTTGACAAAAGATCACCACAGGTAACGTATGGTTCTATTCTCATTGCATCTCGTTTAGGGTGAAAACACATGTAAATTTGTTCTTGTAAGGGTTTTGTTCTTTCAGACCACTAATAAATAATAAACAGTCAAAAGTTATTCGAATTGATAATATTAAATATTATACACAAAGTACCAACTGTGAATGAACTGATTGTCATGTCCAGTCGTTTTAACAACATTTCCCGCCTTGTAGAATATTCCTTGTATAGCTGATGATATATTTGGTTTAATTTATTCCATTGATCTGTATTCAACTCTCCTAAGAATAAAGGATTTCCGATAAGTTCTTTGGGAACTTTTTTTAAAATTTCCTTGATTTTTTCCATTATTTTCTTGAAAATTAAATTAAAAGTTATATTTTCTGGGGGTTTTTGAAATCTTAGGGCCACCATCATTTCCCTTATATATTTAGCAGTAACACTTTCACTCTAAAGACAAATAATTAAAAAAACATTTAGAATTAACTCTTGCTAAATTCACAAAAAAATTTGCTTTTACTTACTATAATTACTTCAACCTTTTGATCTTTTGGCTTATAAGAATCTAATACTTTACAAGTCATGAGCTCAGTGGCCAAGTATTCAATGAGTGCTTCTCTATCATTATAAGTGGACAAAAGCTGGCTTGTGATGCCAGTTGTGAGTCTTGTGTTCAAGCAACCTATTTCTTTCAAAAATGTACTGATCTCGAGCAAAAATGAGCTTGCATCTTCAGAAGATGAAGTAACATGGACAGTCTCTTCAGTTACTCCAAAACTGCCGATTTGATCCGTCAACCAAGAAACGAGGCCGGTATACTCTGTAGATTGAGCACCTTCTTGAATAGCTCGAGTGAGATTTTCTAGGTTAAGCAGTGAACCGGTGTATCTGATAAACAACAAAAAATTACTTTCATGTTATTCCTCTCAAAAACTACCCTTATTAAACCGTTGTAACCTCGAATCTTACCCGACATCGTCTAAAATGTTCAAGATTTCGTTTTCCATTGAATTCATTTACTGGTTAACGAATGAATAGTGATAAGTTGTTGAGCTATCAATAGCTGCAACTGCAATATGATAATTTCAAATTCTTTAGAACAACTATCTTATAACTTATTTGAGTAAATGATCGGTCGCGAGTGTGAAAGGAAAGCTGTAGTGGTCGGCTGTTCGGCGATACGATACTATTCTACTATTCTAATAATAAATTTGAGGATGCGACTATCGAATCATGGAGTTATCGAATATCGAATCTAATAATAAATTTGAGGATGCGACTATCAAATCATGGAGTTATCGAATATCGAATATCGTATATCGAATGATGAGTCGCGCGAAGCGCGTTGAATGTCTCTATGAATTGAAGTATGTATATCGATATTATCGAACCAAAATCGAAATGTATAATCGGAACAGAGCTGATTAAAAAGATTGTTATTAAATAATTCGTTAACCTGATCAGTCAGAGTCAAAAATTAAATAGTACATAACCCCAGGCCGAGGCAAAGCCGAGGCCGCAATAGAAGTGCATAATACGGGATTTCTTTTTTGGCGGCTTAGATTACATACGATATTTCATATTCAGTGGCCCTATAATAGCATTTCTCTCTCTCTCTCTCTGCGCAGGCGAAGGAAAATAGTTGCTTGCGAGCCGCTGCTAACCTCATTCATAAATAAAACATCTATGTCTCCTAGCGAAATGATGCTAGGTGTATTAAGAAGGATAGGATAGGACTCGATTTAGCAAGATTCTACTTCGACCATCCGTACAATGAAAATAAAAAAATCGCATTCAACGAAGATAATTTAAAACTGAACACGCTTCAAACCCCAAAGAGTTAACATAATAGAAATAGCTCGCATTTATGATTGAAAACATCTACTGAGTCTGCAATGTCGATTTTTGAAAATCATTTGATAAGTATTTTATTGTTTTTCAATTAATCGCTTATTAATTAAGGTCATTTATAACAATGAGTATGACATCATGTTCACTTAAAAAATGTTGTACATCCATTAATGATTGACTCATCAAAAAACAATAAAATAAAATAAAATAATATAATTTTAATAAATTTGCTTAAAAGTGCGCGCGAAGCGCGCTCAGCGGCAACTAGTCCATTAATTATAACTATTGTATCGGCGTCATAGATACTGGCAAGTATCGACTAAAAGTATAGTCATGTCTGTCTTTTCGTATGGCCAAATAGTGGTAAGTGGTAAGTAGGGTAAAGGTAAATGTTATATTTACCGACCACCACTCTTCCCTCCTTCTTAAATTTTCGGTCACTTAAAGACATTATTTAAAAAAAATATAAATAAATGTAAAAAATTTAGTAGTAGTAGGTAAACCTGCTAGTTATCGGAAATTTTAAACTTCGAGTTAAAATTAAAATAATAAGATAAAAATTATATCTAACCCTAACGAAAATTATCTTTTGCTATAAAATGTTTTTAACTTTTAAAAACTTTTATCAACTTTTATTAATTGATATAAACATTCGGATTAGAGAGAGTTATAAAAGTTAATGAAAATTGATAGAAGTTATTATGAGTTTATAAAAATTGATAAAAGTTTATGAATGTTTATAGTATTTCTACAATAACTGTGAGTTTTTTAGTTTTGGATCAATAAAAAATTTAAAATTTGCAAAATTTAATAAAATTTGATAAAATATATAGAAGTTAAAAATTAATTATTATTTTTTTTAAATTAATGAATTCTTTAATAATTATTTGATATTACTTTCGACACACAAATTCTACAAAATAAGCCCAACCTCATCTCGATATTTGTTTCCTTTGAAAGTTATAATGGTTCCCTATCAACAAATTTAATTAATGCCATTCATCAGAGACATACACATACATAGACATACACACATGACATACACAAATGGCACTGCCATGTGTGTATGTTGGATTTAAAATTAAATCCTTTACTTCTCGAGGAAGTCTTGATGCGTGAACAGAGTTACTAACAAGGAGAGCTTTTCAGGTCCGGGACATGGATTTGCTCCAAAATTTTTTTGCGGTCTCCTGGTACCCAATACTGAAGCTCCCTGTGCTTAGTTGGATCTCATGGGCCTTAGGGCCCATTTTTTAGAGGATTTTCCACATTATAAAAAAATCTTTGTTATTTTCTATATCGATATAGAAGTACTTAAACGAAAAAATGCAATGATCAAAAGTTTTAAAATTTTTAAAAGAATCTGCTTGAATTTTTTCAGAATTTTTGGGACCATCTACCACTCTCTTTAAGAAGTCCTAAAATCTATTAAAAAAGCGTCAAATTTGGGCCTCTTGAATTAAGTGATAGATGGTCCCAAAAATTCTGAAAAAATCCAAGCAGATTCTTTTAAAAATTTTAAAGCTTTTGATCGTTGCATTTTTTCGTTTAAGTACTTCTATATCGATACAGAAAATAACAAAGATTTTTTCATAATGTGGAAAATCCTCTAAAAAATGGGCCCTAAGGCCCATGAGATCAAACTAAGCACAGGGAGCTTCAGTA
>CACVKI010145711.1:0-28620 GCA_902732785.1 Trichogramma evanescens
CGTATAATACACATAACAACTTTCAATCATTATAACACTATTCAATCATTATTCTATTTTTTTTCCTTGTACTATTGAACAGTATATTTGATTTTATTTAATTTAAAAAATATACAAAATAACGATATACTACATTTTTTTTTTAAATTATTATTAATCGTAAATAACTTTTATGGAGGAAGCTCCTTGCCAATGTCTTGGCAGCGGTTTTTTACATGTAAAAGTTTTATGAAGGTAATCACAAAATCAATGTTAAAATTTAAATTTCTATTGTTATCTTAGCTACCTTACCCCCATAATAAACAAATTGTAAATATATATATACGATTTTGCTCATGATGCAAGTACAATTATTCTAATTTAAAAAATCGAAAGAAAGTACGATAAGACAAATTCTTTTTACTTTTACAGAATATACTGTGTCTTATAACGTTGTTATTCGCTTCGATCGCCTCTTGTGAAAAAAAAGTACAATTCGTAGACACGCACCATGATCGAACAATCAACTTGAACTCTCGTAATAGCAAAAAAGAAACCACAGCTACTCGAGAGATTCTGCAGACAGATGAGTCAAAATATTCGACAAATACGGAAGTTGACCAGTTACAACATCAGCAGCAGTCATACTACGGTACAACGGCTTCGCCCCAGGAGCTCGACAATCAAGTTGGGGATTATGCGGAACTTCAGCCTTATGAAAGTTTCAAATTCGTGGTAATTACTCATAAGTTTTCGCGCCACGTATACATTGCTAATTTATGGAATACAATGCTCTGGCTGATGACTGCTATTGCTGCTGGCCTACCATTGCAAGTCTTACCGTGCTATATGTGCACCTTTAGCGGTTGTTCGAATAATTGAATTGTAAATTGACTTGATAAACGTAGAAACTTAAGTGTTAATGAAACTTTTACGACATTTTAAATTCCTATTGAATTTTCTCTGATAACATGAAAGTTTGTTTTACGAACTTCGCGTACATCCACCTTTTCATTTTTAGCAGCTCAGAATAGTATAGCTGCTACATAGCACGCGCGATATAATAATAAATATTTACCAACCTGCATCTGTTAACGTATGATAACTAACTGTCGAGATGAATTTCAGAATCAACAAGACGCTACACGAGCAGACTTCAATCAAGAAACTTATTTGGCTAATGACGCTACGCTGCCTTATGCAAAGCAAAACAATCAGCTGAAGAATACACTGTATCAACAAGATCAGTATCACATGCAAAATGAGCTTCCTTATTCCCAAAATGAATACGATTTACTGGAGCAGCAGCGATATCGTCAACAGCAAACGGTGCTGGTGGGAAATCAATTGCAAAGTGATTTGCAAAAGGCAGCGCAACAAAAATATGTCAATGGGAATGAAGAAAACGGTTGGTATAATATTATCTCATCGCAAATATAGTTTTTTTTTAGCTTTGATCGAAGTAAATTATTTCCGGAGGAGTTATAATCATTATAATTATGAAATGATATTTTAATTTTTTTATATGATTAACATTCACTTCGAGTTCATCAACACAAAATGAAAACACTCGATTAATCAAATAGCAATTGTTGAATGGTCTAAAATTATCTGTTTTATTCGTTAACAGGTAATTATTATGCACACAATTCGAATGGCCAATTATTAAAGTACTTAAAAACTTACCAAGTAAATCCGACCGAGGATCAAAACGAAGAGCATCGAAATACGGGACGCAAATATCTACCAGAATTGGGTTCGACACAAGTCC
The DNA here is from genome assembly GCA_902732785.1 of Trichogramma evanescens. NCBI lineage: Eukaryota > Metazoa > Arthropoda > Insecta > Hymenoptera > Trichogrammatidae > Trichogramma > Trichogramma evanescens. The sequence continues at coordinate 1,751 of CACVKI010145711.1, forward strand.
ATACAGCCATAAGTTCTACATCTTTACTTGAACCGCAGTATTACACAAATTATCCAAAGCAAAAAGAAGGGCCTAATCAACCGGTAAATATCGTTTAATCGACCATATGATTGAAAAGTTCATAATAAAATATTTTGTATCGATTCCAATCTTTGACATTAAAAAATGTTTCTTGCTTGTTTTCATTCCATTCCGGCAAATATTTCATTTTTATAGATGCATAATGGGGCACCAATGACAGCAACAGTAGTTCCTCCATTAAATTATGCTTATCGACAACAACATTATGTGCCAGCATCTATGGAAATTGACGACTATCCGATTTATGAAACTTCTCATGGGTCGCAAAAAAACTCGCCTGCGGTGCCGCAATCGTCCCAGTATATTGATCTTCGACACCAGCAGCAAGAGCAGCAGCAGCAACAGCAGTTTGTTATTCGGAATTCACAGTCGAGTAATGCCGATTCTTACAACACACAGGCGGCAAATTATGCTCAAGATAATACACTAGATAAGCAACAACAACAGCATTACCAAATGCAACAACAATATTATGTTCCCATTGCCCTAGTTGAACAAATAATGACACAACTACTTGAGCAAGCCGGAATTAAGAGTGCTACTGGCGAGGGCGTTCAAGTACGCGTTGAGGTAAAACCTTTGAATTTACAATCAAGCCCATTGTCTCTTATAATTTTGTAAAGAATTTCATGCATTAGTTTTGCTTCACATAAGCAAACTATTCAAGAATTACTTATAAGTATGGATAAAGGAATGTAGAAGGGATTCATGGTAAAAATAAACATTTTCGAGAGCTCATTTTGAGATTCGATCGAACATTTGTCTAAAAAATTATGTTTATATAAACAAAACAATGAAACAAAAGCATTTACATAAGCTGAAAAAAAACTTCGATGAGGAAAGCAAAGTTAAACATTTTAATTTTTCTTTGGATTCAAAATATCAGATAGTTTAGAGCTGACATTATATTAATGTTATAAAGAATATTCCTTTTTTTTTAAATTTCTCGGGTATACATTTAAATATTACTTTTAGAACGTTTTTTTTTGTATTAAAATAAAGTGAGCATTACTGATTCTAATTCGTTTGCACCAACAGTCAAGTCGATCTGAAGAGCCATTGCATCACTTCACCCCTCCATATAACGAGGCGCAAAAGTTTCGCGATAGTCATGCTGGTAAAGATTTGGTTCCGGTTTCTGACAAATATGAAGGTTTCCCACAAAAGTCGGCTTATTCATCCATGTCACTATCGTCACGACCTAGAACTCTGCTTGATTCTTACGTACCGAGCCGTGTAATAGCTGCACAAGATGCTAACAGGTACGTCAAATATCAGTCATATAAAACTTCTTTTATTATAATTTCCATTGCATTGCATATTAAGAAAATGACATTTATTAACTGCTGTTTTGATTTCAAGATTATTAATATTTTACTTTTTATTCCATTTTTATGTAGAATGTTTTTTATTTCAGATATAAAGAAAGACCAATAAAACTTGAAGGTGGTTTCTTGCCTTCCAAAATGGATTTTAGATATTTTAAGAAACGAACAACCGAAGAGGCTACAAATAGCACTAATGGTTAAACCATTTTTTAAAGCTTAATTAGACAAAATAATATCGTGATGTTGGCGAAAAATTTCAAAATATTTTAAAATATAAATTACAAATCACTTTGTTATTGATCAACGAAAAAGTGCAAAAAGCGTGTATTTTAAATAAAGTCAAATGACAATTGCACGAAGAAAGCTCGATTTAACAGAAATACCTTACTGTAAATTGAGCATCTAGTCGTTTTTATTTTTAAATGATATTCGAGAATCAGATTCATATATTTTTAATTTTATTAAAGAGTCACACCTGTTTTTTTACTATAATATGAACACAATACTCAATCAATTATCATTTTTCAATGCTTACTATTTAGAATAAAATCTTGTTTGTTATTTTACCTTAAAAAATATGTTCTAAATACTTCTAAATACTTCAATTATTTCATAGCTTTGTAACATTAGCTTACAATGCCTAGGAGACATTGCCACTTATTTTTGGCTACCATTATTGACCAATGTTAATTGGGAATCTTAAAAATTTTGTAATTCAATCCTCATCCACTTGTAGCCATTTTTTTTCAAATTCCATCCTCTAAATTTGTGTTAAAAAAAGTCTACGATGCCATTTTTTTATTGCAGTAAAATTCGTGACATTGTCTTGGAAAGTTGCTGATTTTATATGGAAGAAGATAATATTAAAAAGTATTTAAAACTTTTAACATCAAAATTGGTCAAAAATTGTCTAACGCCCTGGACTAATTTAGGCATTCAGAGGTATTTGAGGCGAATTTTCTAGGGTAAAAATGCTAGATTAACATAATTGTATACTACATGGTAAAAATTTAAAAACTACAATTTATTGGGCATTATTTTTAATTTTTTCTTAAAAAATACAGGTGTGACCTTTCGAAAAAAATGTTATGTCTTATGTAATTATAAAGCAAAACTATCTGAGCTTAGCTGCAAATAATCAAGTTTTTAAAATTATGATTCATATCGTATATAAGTATTATTTGTATTATTACGACTCCTTTGTGTAAAAACCAATAAATAAAATAAGTCTCACTTTCAGCATTAGCAGACATTGTATACACAGGCTGTATTTGATATAAGAAATAAATATTTAAATTTTTTTATGAATTTTATTTATCAAATCTGTATTTAGATGATTACTAAATATTTCTATTCCATCAATTTTATCTAGTAATTTACTTAGTAATGAAAATTTCCAATTTTTACTATGGTAAAGAAATGGTTATATTTTAATTATTCTTGGCTAAAAATAAATGATAATTTTTTTAATCCAATTAACTTCACTAAAATTATTTTTACTTCTCTGTTAATCTATAAATTAAAAGTGTTATGATGCATTATGGGTATTTTATAATAAATCGATCAATATTATGTATCATCCCAATGAATTAAATTTTTTTAATGTGTGAATTCTGTAAGTATTAAAATATTTGGTTACAGAATCCTTGACCTTATTTTCCACTTTTCCATCCATTCATATTTTCCACATTTTTTAAGTAATGTGCATAATCGTCCATCACTTTCTCGTTTACACTATTAGTGATGCGTCGAAAATTCGAGCGTATAATTAATACGTGCCAAAAAATATTTATACTTTACGAGAAAAGTAAGAGTGCAGGAAAGTTTGAATCCGTTTCCATACGCATACGTACATAAAATAGAAAATCTTTATTAAATTTACTACTCCTTTAGCCAGCATATGAATGAGAGGTAATGTGTATCAATGTAGTAAAGAGTGCATTGCTAATGTAATAATGACTTTACGCTCCAAGCACTTGCTGTTTTTATAATGTATATTGAATTTTTTCTCACACAAAATCAGAAATCCGTAAAATCTATTTTTAACCAAGACAGTTGAGTAGCCATTACAATCCTATTACGTGAAATTCCTAAATATAAATGTTTAAGCAAAAGTAAACAACTTCACTAATATTGAACGATATCCATTTAAGAACTTGAATATTCGATTATTCTTATCTTTAAAGTTTAATATCATTTTATGTATTCAGTACGTGGTAGAATGTGTGAGTTTTCAGTTGAGTAAAATTATTTATATTTTCAGTATCAAATACAGATAATTGTTAGAATTTCAATGTTGTAAATGAATAAAAAGTGAAATCGACTACTTTTAAAATGTCTAAATTAAAAATTTTGATGAATATATTTTAATCACCTTCTACTCAATAAATTTTATTTAATTGTAAGTTATCATAATTCTAAGTTCAGTCGTAAATTTGATTTTTTTCTTATAACCTTTATCTCTTTTGATTACACTTTTGCGTAACTTCTGAAGATAGGTTTATTGTGTTAGCAAATCTTTGGCTTTTTTGAATACTTATAAACATAAAAAAATTGATCTAAAATGTCCATCCACACTATAAGTAACTTTCAAATCCTATTGAGAAATTCGAAGACACATTATGATTTACTTATTCTATCAAAGCATACAAAAACCATCCCACTTTTTTGAGCGTCGCATTAAAAAAGATGGCGAGTTGTTGTGACGTTGAACCTAACAAAACTTCATAACGCGCTTTTACCTATCACAAGTACACAGGAGAGTAAACAAAAAGTTCCAATGACAGAATCATTTGCGAAAGGTATATAAGGTGGGATGCTGCTTTTCCCATCTCATCATCGCCATCCCGGACGTATGATCAGACGGCACAACAAACGCAACTTGTCCTTCGAACCGGTAACATCATACGCGCTCATGCGTGTATAGGAAACGCCACCGACAAGCTGCTGTCAGCCGTGATCCACCAACATGAAGTTTCATCAAATAGTCGCCGTGCAGGTGAGTTGTTTATCTAGATACGCAAGTATATGTAGACGTTACATTACTTTAATTTATAATAATAAACTTAATTTCCTGATCAGTTGGATTCTTTATATGGTTGGGCCTCTGGGTGATCTAACTTGATTTTTATACTGAAGTTTTCGGTGGGACTGATTTTTGATGATATGTAGAGATTGTAAATAAATCAGTCATTTAAATAAATTTTGTGATTTTTAAAAAAGTTTCCGTTTATGTTTAGTTACTTGAAAGTTTTAATTTTTCAAACGCGTTCTGGAAGTACGAAATTATTTGTGTGTTGACTAGATATGTTGTTCAATGATGCAAAATATGATAGAACAATATTATAATATTGTTTGTCATGATATGATATTGTTTGAATGTGATAATATTGGTTGTCATTAACGTAAACTAAAATTATACCAGCCGAATTCATTGAATGAAATAAGCATTTTTTTTCAAGAGAAAATTTTTATGTACAAGACATTTTATAATTTTGTCACATGAAGTTTCAATGATCATTGTTATTAATTTTGACGGAGGATTCGAGCAATTGAAGAATGAAAATATGAATTTAAAGTAACCGGTCACGATTAGTTTCACTATATTATATGTGGGCTATACAAAAAAAGAGTTTTAAATTCAAACTATATAATTCAATCAACTATGTTACTCTTAAAAAACACGAAAATTAAAATCCGAAAATAAAAAAGACGCATATATATTAGACTAACAGTAAAAAATGTTTTGTTTGTGATGCCTAGACCAGACAGAAAAAAAATTTTTTATACCAAAAAAAATCCCTGGAAAATGTGAACCTCGAAAAGGTGAAAGGTACCCTTGCTATAACTGGTCGAAAATAACTGTAATCATTTTTTTCAAAAATTCTTTGAAAACTTCTGGATGAATTCAGATGTATTTTTACATTTGCTTTCAAACTATTTTTAGCATTTTTTTTATAAAAGTTGTTTGTTTTATAAATGAAAATATGGCAAGAATTAATGATGTCTTATTAAGCTATAATTTTTCTAGAAGTGGTTTTCATCACTTTCTTAATTTTTTGAATTTTTTTTTCTATAAAAAACGATTCTAGCGATAAAATGCAAAGAACAAAAAATTCGTAGAATCGGGTATAGAAAACGTGTGAATTTTTTTTTCAAAATATTTTTAGAAAAATGAGAATAGGCATTTTCGCCGGCGGCACGGATCTCTTTCATTTTCAAGGGTTCAAATTTTCTATTGTTTTTTTGTGTATAATTTTGTAATTCAATATCTTTGAACTGACGATTTAATATGCATATACCTGCAAAGTAATGCATCTTTTGCAGTGCAATGCACCTCGGTCAAACACCTTCCACACATGGATCTCTCTATCTGCACGATTAATTATGCATTCATCGAGATCACTTCAGGTGCACTGGCTCTGCAGCTATTATTACGCAGAAACGCTGCGATGTTTTGGTAGCTTATTGGATTACAAGCGCGCTCGATATTTGTGATAGTTTTAGATAAACGGTAAACGAGCTGTAATTGTGGACCAAATTTATATTAAAAAAGTTGTAATGATTTGAGTTATTTGAATCTTGATTCTTCCTTAGCAGTAGTCATTTCATGAAAAAATAAGGGATTTAATATGCTCAACACGGATATGTTTTCCAAATTATCGTACGCATGATCCCCGTAACGACTGATTGCGTAAATTCTCTAATTACGATTGTTTCCTTTTAACAGAATTTAATTTACATTTTACGTTATCAACGATGCTGCAAAATTATAAAATATCTGTATACTGGTTTGTGATCGGGGATGCAATGATCCCATTAAAAATGCACAAAATGCTTTGATTATGGTCTCGCGATGCGTTTAATTAAGGCATACCCAAAGTGAATATAAGTGTCCGAAACGTGGATGCACAATATATTTTATACTTCCTTAAATAAAGCTACGCGAGTAATTGTGTTTCTTTTTGTGCTCAAGAGAAAGTTCAGATCGCTCGCACACATTATACGTGTGTGCTGTATACGTATTATACGGTAAATACGTTTACTTATGTCTATATGAAAGTATATGTGTTGAGATATGTGTATAAAACAAATGGACATTTGCTTTGATTAAACGTGTGACAATAAGAACTTCTTCTGAGCACAAGTGAAAGTATTTTTATGCACTATCTTACTGCGGATGTAAAATTTAAATAGCTTAAAGCTTTCGATAATTTCGATTGTTTTTGATAAAATTCATAATTCAGACTATTGAAAAATTTTATGTATACTTGGCCATGTGGTCTGACTATGTATTTTTTTGTGAAATGTTATAAAAAGACTGTAAAATGAGTTGTTAATTTTTATTGAAAAAATATTTCAAGTCTTACTCTGAAATATTTTTAACGGTTTTTTTCATAAATTATAACTTAAATTTTGGAAAGCGCAGCATTTTTGAGCTCATTTTATTGACGAACTTTTATGATACGGTTTCATTACAATCAAAAAGATTATGAAATGTTACTTTTCTTCTAAAACTATATCGATTAATTGTACTTTTACGTTTGATCAAAATTATTTGTATTTTATTACTTCTTGCATCACAGTTTAAATCATAAATCAAATTATGCTGTATTAATTGAGATTAAAAGATCAATTGTTAAATCGAACCCTTTAATCATATTGTTTAAAAACGTAATATTTATTTGAAATAAATATGGGGTGAACTTGATGTTATCAAAATATTAAATTTGAATATTGACACAAAAGTAAAATGTTTGTATTGAAAATTTATAGAAAAAAAATTTAATTTAAATGACCACAAAATTATTTTATCGGTGACAATGAGTTATAAAGCAAAATGAGAATAGTACAACGATCTTGAAAGTGGAGTGAAAGTCAGAATCCAATTAAACAGGCAGTCCAATCGACTCTAGATTGCTATATTCTTGAAGATTACAATGTGCATAAAGATCATTGCATTCTCAAGTATGCGGAAGTCACACCATTGCACTTACAAAAGATTACACATTAAAATCAAAGTCTTTTGCTATAATTTTCATTTTCTTTAACATTTTTATGTCTAATTTTTAATTGCAATAACGAAGTTGTTATACTTTACAGATTTTGATTGGTATCCTGATTTGCTGTTCAATAGCTGCACCGAATCGTGAATATAAAGAAGATACAACATTGAAAAAGAAAAATTCAGCTACTGCAATATTTACTGATTTAAATCAAAAAAATGCATCAGAAAAAGTAGAAACGAATCTTGATTTTCCTCGGTTATCATATAATATTTTCTCAGATTTTGCTAATGACCATGTTCCTAATAGAACTGATGGTAAATTAAAAAAAACTGTTGTAAATAATCTTGGTTACGACTCTCAAAGTAACAACTTTTTTATTCATAAAAAATATTATTTTTTACCTCCTGCGAAGATCAGTACTTCAACGCACTTTTCACCAACAATAACTAAGCATGCATCTTTATCAGACAAGTATCAAATAAATTATGTTGACGAATTACTCAAAGAGGTGGATAAGTCATATGATTTTTCTCAAAAATCAAGATATTTCTCATCAAATGTATCTTCACTGAACTATACACAAATTAAATTTCAATCTATTGAAACTCCCAAAACTAACACGGAGACACTGAGTACTTATAAGAGCCCAATAAGTAGTCAATACTTCTTTTCTATACATCCGATTGCAACCAATTTCAAATCAACAGAATTTTATGAAAATAATCATAATGAAAACAATCAACAATATTATGCAAGGACTAAAAATGTTGATTCTAGCCTAAAAAGTCAAAGGGAATTGAATATTGAAAAGTATCCAAACACTAAATTTGAAAATGAAATTAGGTCAATACAAAAGATGATACAGAAGTATATTGATGAAAAGTCAACGAGTATCCAACCAATATCTTATGTCCATTCTTATGCTGAATTTGTTGAATATCCAAAAGTTGAACCACCTTTAAATAAAATTCATACAAGACAACATAATAAACAAACAACTTTTTCCGAAGAAGATTTCTATCGCACACAAGAAAAATTATTATCAGTAAAGCCAGTTCAGTTTCCAATAGCTGAAGATAATGATTTTAATGAAAATGCGCGAGTCAAACTAAATATAGTTTCCCCAAAAGTATTGATAAATTCTAGTAGAAATAAAATAATCAGATCTAATTAGAGTTTCAAAAGAAAAACAAATTAACGACAGCCATTTGATTAATATAGCGCGATCTTTTTTGAATCATCGTTATAATACTGATCAGTGGCCTAATTTAAAATCGTCTACAACTCAATCTGATCTCGACTATATAGGTAGCAAATCATTCACCCAAAAAACCTGATCTAAATTAACTCCAAAATTGAATTATCAATTTCTGAGGCTGATTATTTTAGATTGTTAGATAATAATTCCCATACATTACTAATCTATAATAAGAATTCCTCATTAATTCCTGAAATTGAACCTATGTATGAAAGAATTACCAATGAAAATGTAAACATGCAACGATAAATTAGATATTGCCGTAATTTTTCTTGTTTATATATTTTTTTTAATAAAAATAAATATTATTAACATGTGTGAATTTTTTGTATCCCAAAGAAATCTTCGAATTCCCAAAATCCTAATTTCATGATACTGCATTACTATATTTAACTATATAATTTATAGCACTGCGTGGCATAAGTTCACATCTATGGCACGCTTTTCGGTGGCATAAGTCGCACATTCTGGGACCGCTGCGTTCGCATCTAAATCGCATACGCTCGTGCGCTAACCTCACTTAGCGTTACCAGAAAGTGCGACTTATGCATCGGAAAAGGGGGCATAAATGTGAACTTTGCACAGTGCTATAAAATGTTGTCCGATACTCGGGCCATAGGGACACACTTTTTTCGGCCCAGCTATTAGGACCCTCGCTGCTCTCGGGCCCTAAACTACGCCGTGCCAAAAAGTGTTACTTATGGCACTTGTATCGAAAATTACTATTTACTTACTCATCAGTATGTTTTTGATTCATTTTACAAAATTTTTTTAAATCTTATCTGAAAACTATGAAAATGTATAAATACTTTCAGTTGATCCTTAGTAAACGCTGAATTTATAAAAATTATCTCATGTTCATTCTCCATAAAGTTATTTTACGGTCTGTTGAGCATTAATCTGTAAGCAATAAGAAAGTTGCAATTATGATTATAGGGTTTTTTTGTGAACTAACAATATATTAAAAATCTTTCAAAAAGAAAAATGAACTTTAAATTTCATTATTAAATGAGTATCTTAACTCAATTGAAAATGAAAAAAGAACTGCATCGCTTGGCGAATTTGACGAGCAACTTCTAAACGATAGCAACTACAAACTGTACTCCAATTAGTAAGTGAAGGTGATATAAAGATAAGATGTCCATTATAAAATTGTTAATCCATGATAATACATCACGAAACCTATTACACTAAACTTTTACATTTTCTTTTGATAGTTAAAAGAAACCATGAGTTATTGAAGAAGATCTCGCTATTCAAGTTTTTTATATTTAATATAAAACTTAAAATGAATAAAGTAAATATTAATTGTTACAATGTAAAATATAAATGATTGTCTCAAATTAGATAAAATATTGAAATACAATTATTCTACAGAGTTTTTATAATATTTTATATAATACGTTCATTTGTCACTAACTAGTGACTGGATCAGAATTAAAAGAGACTTTTGAAAATAGTTCTTTACATGTTCTTGTACATCAGTAGACGAAGCGCATGAACATTGAGTATAATGTGTGTGTGTGTGTGTGTGTGTGTGTGTTTCAGAGCGCATAGAAACGGCAATCTCAAAAGCAATTTCTAGTTCTATGTTTGGACGGACGTGAATATCCTATGTACTTTATTAGTAGTGTAAGTATTTGTTATGAATTCAATGGATATGAATAGAATTTATATTCGTTGTTTAAATTTTACAACATTTTTGGACTTTTTCGAATTATTATAATTCATAATTTATGCGAGCTCTTAAAGTCATTGACTTATTCTAACATTCAAGAATTCATTGAACTTGTATAACAAATTGATACCGTGCGAAATTACTGATTAGGTACCTGATTAACGACAAAAATGTATCTTTTTCTCAAAGAGAAATTAGATTATATGAGAACATGTTTATACTTATGGCAACAAGAGCAATGAAAATGACTGATTGGTAGAAAAACTTTGAACTGAAGTCCAACAAATCGTCTATTTCCTTCAAGTAATTATTTTCCGTTTTTTCCAATAAATTTTTTCCAAGCAATTTACTTTTTCACTTTTACTCTGAGATTGCTTCGTAGCTTCTAGATCGAGAAACAAGAAAATCATAAAGTAGGTAATACAAATGAGAGCATTGGCTATAAGAAGGTGTATGTTTATCGTTTCTGGGTTGATAATGAGTAAGTAATATTCACATGTGTGCAGTTACACGACAAATGAAAATGGAAAGTCGAAATTGTCTATTTTCGATACATGCGAATATGTGTATGTGTGTGCGTGTACGTGGACATAGGTGTATACACATACGGCGAAGGAAAATCAAACATCAACACTGGCTCCGCCGGTGGTAATCAAGTCTTCAGCGCGTGACATGAAAAGTAGGTGAATCAATGCAGCACCTGCTTCATAAATATATGTGCTGCTCGCGAACGAGCAAGGATCTTTATTTTTTCCCTTTTGTCTTTTCCTTTTTCTCCTTCTCCTACTCCGGAATTCCATACAAGCAGTTTTCATTTCGCTAGAAGCGTGCGTATGTGTGCGCCCGAGTGAGATATCTTATGTACGCTATTGCTAATATGAATATACGTATATGTGCGCTTGCATCCTTTAACGGACAATAATTTTGCCACTAACCACTGCACTCGAGCCCGTACTCATAGCATGGCATGCGCCATGCATCGTGAATGAAAGTATCCTGCATGCACGTATGTATATAGATATACGTACGTACGTGCGTCTATAATAAGCGTACACGCGTATGCACATGTGCATGTATACATGTAGTAGCGAGCTCTTTTCTTCGAGACTAGCAGGATAATATTTAGAACGATATTTTTCACTTGGTTACCAGAGTGTATAAAGAAAATCGTGCATCTACTATGTGGCTCAGTTATCGCGTAGAGCCTCGCCACGGAGCAAGCAAAGACTCCTCCTTGCCGAGCAAAGTGTGTTAGATGCAGTTTTGTACCACGACGCAAAGCGAACGAGCCCGAGAGCATCCTCGCTTGTAACTATCGAGTGATTTAGTTGTTGCAGCAGTACGATATAGTGTGCCTTCGCCGTTACGCTTCGATTCTCTAAATTTAGTTAGAGTGACCAATGTCTCGTTTTATTGGCCTTCGGAGATAACTCTGAAAATCAGCGCAAAAATAAATCATTACCTGCAAGACGAAGAGATTGTGTAATAAGGATGAGGGCCATAATGGGCCTCTATCCGGTGAGTGTGAAGTGATTTTTACAGCTGTAGTTATGTGATCAGTGACAGTTTTGATGCAATTAGCTTGATTTCTTGGTAAAAACAATTTAGAAAAAACGGGCTTTTAAATTGTTTCATATACATAATGTGAATCTAAAGGAAAATTTATCTCTCGAGCTCAACTTTTTCAAATGTGATCATTACAATTAAATTTAAATTTCGTCTTAAAAAGCTTTAAATTACATTAAAAATTAAAAATTTTTTAATTTATGCAGAGTTTTATAACATAATCAAGATAGTTTTATCCGGATATAGTTTTCAATTCCAATACAAAGTTCGCTGAAAATCCATTTTTCAAGAATTTCCGTGATAATTTGTAACTGCATTTACTTAAAATGATCATGGGCAGTGAGAAAGTCTATAAAGTTTTGGTCTCATGCACATTCAGTGCTGATTTGTATAATGTGCGTGTTTGCTAACATTTTACTTTTCCAGTCTGCGCATGATTTTTAGGTCATCCTTCAACTTTCAATTGACCTACTATTAAAGAATTTTAAATATACATGATTTTTTTTTAAATTGAAAAATGGAACTTTTGTATGATATTTAAAAATTACAAAATAACTATGAAACAAAACTTTGAGAGTAAAATCGCTAAATTGAGCTTTATTTTTTAGGTATTACTTATCATATTACTCTGGCATAATGCGAAAACTGAAGATATCGAAGATTTTTCTATTGAGTCAATATTAGATCAAGTAGCAGTCCCAAGTCAAATAATTAATGAATTCGTTAAAAAACCCGAAAAACCACCAACTATTGAAAAATATTCAAATGATGAGTTCGATGATTCTACTGTTCATTATGAAAATTCAAATGGTTTCGTACCGTTAATAATATCAAATCAAAACAAACAGACTCAAAATAATAAAGATACGAGTCAGCTGGTGAATAATATTAAAAGAAAACGTAAATTTAATAACGTAGAACAAAATGTTTTTCGTAAAGTTGACCAAAATCATTCTCAGTCAGCGCACGATAAAGATAATCGTCGATCATTTCGCATCGATGAAAATCGCGATGATTTTGAGTTGCTCAAAGTTAGTAATGGAACTCCATCAATAGCGAATTATGATTCATTTTATGATCATTTGAAGGCAACATCTACTAATTCGGACAATCCACAAGCTAAGAAGAAAAATTCTCACAATAAAAATAGAGAAAGAGGTAAAAGAATTCAAAACTTTCTAGGAAATTATGAAATAAATAATGGAAATACTGATCATAATTCGAATAAAAATGATGAAAAAAAAATAACTCAACCAAAAAGAGCTCAAAATTATTATAAAACTGACATCTCAGATAATAATCGTGTGCAAAATGTGTCGATAGTCAAAGCTAATTCAATTCCATCGACCACAACTGTGGTATCAATTGTAGAAGCTCAAGTTATAAAGAATGATAAAACTGACGTTATCAATGCATACAAACCAGCAAGCCCGGTTCAGCCTACTATTCATAAAAATGAATTTAAAGCTAATGAGCAAAAAGTAGCGCCCGTTTCTTTAAAATTAAAAAATAGTCCCAAGCATGCAGTCGTTACGGAGCAGTCATTCGACGCAAAAGGAAATAGTAGGCATTATGAATCTGCTGACTCCGGTGATTTTTCTAATGAAAATACAGATTACGTGGATGTTACTGATAAACCTCGTCGCACTCATAAATTAAATAGAAAACGCCCGCAGAATTTTGAATCAACTAAAAAATTGCCCAAGGAGCATAGACAAACGTACGAAGATTCTTACGATGATCAAGATAGAAGAAGACCTTCTACGAAAACAAAATCGAGGTATCGTCAAAAACCCAAGCAAATAGTGAATGAGGAGTATGATAATTACGATAATTACGATGAAAATTCAAGCCGTTATTCAAATGCTAATAAATTTAATGAAGGTAATGGATGGAGTCAAATTACTCCCAATGTTGAAGTTTCGCAATCTAACGGATTTCAGCTAAACCAAATCGAAAAACCCAAACTCCATATCATTCCAATAAATATAATGACAAATTTTGATCATGCTACTGCTCTCGACAATAGCCAAGGCTTTGATATAAGTAACGCCATGATAACGGGATATTCTGGAGAAAAATCAATACATGGAAGTACATCAAATCCGGTATATAGTTCTTCGTCATATGACGACGATGAGTTCGTAGCATCTTCAACGACGTCTAGACCGCAAATTAGTATGTCAACGTCGGTGCCCGATATTATCGTTGGACATAGCTCCGCTCATAATCCCGTTCGAGCGGTATTTTTCCCAAGTGACATGCAGAAGAACTTGCAAAATCAAGGAGGCGTTCAAAGTACAGTATCACCGGTTATTCTCGCAGTAACACCACAAACTAATTTTGAGGTATCATCTACTCTGTCTCCAAATATTCAGCATATGCTGAACCAGGCCCAGTCATCCTACTTGAACAGCAGACCTCATTCAAATAAAAAACCGCACAAATATAAAGCTTCCGGTGAAAAACCGTATTCTAGCTATTTTCCGTATCCACACCCGACAAGCAGATCAAGCACCCCTTATAAAAAAAGATACAATAATGGCAATGATGGTGAATACATAGCTTCAGCAAGTCTAGCTGTAAGTCAAGGAAAGTATAGACAATCGCATAAGAATACTCGTAATTATAGAACAAAAAATAAAAATTTGAATGATCAAAATATAAAGTCATCGAGCAATCAAGGATCAATGGGTTCAAGTTTCAATAGTCCTATTACCCAATCTACTGTAGTTCCAGCAATTTTACATACGGGTATAGGTTTCATTAATAATCAACCGATAGTGCCTAGCACATTATTATTCACAAATCCGCAACAAAATGCCCAAATGTTACAAGCAACAAAGGAAGCTTTGGAAAAGTCCATTCAACAATTGCAATTAAATCTCCAAAATAACCAGTATCAAATCAATAGTTTGAGCAATGCAGATAGCATCGGTGGAGCAAGTAATAATATCAATTCAGTAAACAGTTTGATCAATCCAGTACAAAAAGCTCAATTGCCGATTTTAGGTGCGAAAAATGTTGAAATAATAAATCCAAATCTACATTCCAATACTTTTGCGATTCAACAAATACCAACTGCATTGGTAACAACGCCCATCCCAATATTTACAACCACGGGCTTCGTCTCAACAAAGCAATCTACGTCTCAAGATAGCGGGGTAAGCATACAAAATGTAGTAAACTCATTAACAGAGTATGGTTCAAAAAATCCAAGAAAAAATAATACAAAACTCAATTTTAATTCTCTGATTAATCTTCAGGGTCCGGATAGACAACAATACAATCCTATTCAATTCATTCCAAATTATGACCTTGTGAAGACCCAATCGATTTTGAATAATAATGTGCCACAAGATTCGCTTACTCAACAAAACCTGAATTTGGTATCCATAGTGCCTGGAGGTAACTTTTATAAACAATCTCCAGGAACTCAAGTTAATTTATCAAATAAGCCAAAGTTGAGCTCAGATCTGGAAAAATATGCTGAAGAAATGTTTAAGGAGTCTTTAAGAACTATTTATAATTCGCACAAGTGGAACAACGATATACGAACATCTATCCCTAACACAAGTTCAGTTGACAATTTGGAATTAGCAAGATTAAGGAATGAGTTGCTACGAATTCAAAATAAATTGAAGAATTCCAAAGGAAATAAAGAAGAGTTAGAGGCCCATCATTCAGAGCATAAAATAAAAACATCTAAACCTGGTAAGCATTCGAAGCGACCAGATCTATCAAATAATGGATCGCATAAAAAGCCTATTAGAATAGCTTCTAGTCCAAATCACCAATCGCATCATAACAAGCAAAAATCTGAAATTAATGACTATTTAACTCCTCCAAAAGTCAATTCATTTGTGTCTCACAGTCAATTCCAGAATACTAAGCCATCTAAAAAAAGGCCTAATAATGGAGTGAGGCCGCATTCAAATCACGATAGCAACAGACTTCGACCAAGGCAAGGAATTGTCATGAGTAAACCAAAAGGATCCGATTCTCAAGCGAGTTCATTGGTGCACTTCAGATACCCCATTCGAGTTCCTGAAAAAAATTATTTTAGTCATTCTGATCATTTTTATCCTCAAGTCAACAACTATCCTTCCTTCACAACACACTCACCTTCACCAAAAAATAATAACAATTTTAAAGCTTCTGTAGAATTAAAATCGGCAGAAGGTGATTATTATGACATGAATAATCAAAGAATGCACAATTTGATGGGTCTGCTAATGAAAAATAAAGCTTTACCAGCTGGCATTCAACAATTTAGTAGTAGTAATAATAATAATAATGTTGGAGGATTTACAACAGGGCAAATTCAAAATGATGGACATAATCAATTTCAATTTTATCCCTACGTAGATATGAGAGGTTTCAAGAAGAAAGTAGATACGCAACAACAACCAACTTTATTAAATGGAAATTTAAAAAATAATCGTACCAACGTTTGAAATGTAAAACTATTTAATTGAAGCAATAATTATTTTCAGTCACTAGTTTTTAAACTGAAAATATTGATGATAAATAATGACCAAATAATTTTGATATTACCCTGCAATATGAGTGTACTCTTTTTTAATGAATGTTGTTGTATTTAATTATTTTTAATTAGTTTTAAGATTAAGTAGCTTAATTGTTGATTATTGATGTTGTATTTTATGGATATGTAAAAATTTTTTTTATTTTTTAAGATATATTTAATACATATTATATTTACGTTTATCTCACTGTAAAGTCTGTACTTGACACATATTGCAAATATGAATAGCTTAAAGCATATTTTATATTATAAAAATATAAAAATAAACATAAACCTTAATTTAGTTGAGTCAGGAGGTGTCACTTAATTTCATCAAAAATGTTCCTCAATATTTGGATAAGTAAAAGTTAAAAATGGTAAGAAAACATCGTATTACCCCTTTGTCTCATTTTGACCCTAGAAATATATCAAATCGTTGCGTGAATGCTTAAACTTTATAATATGGCATTGATTTCATACCAGGTCGTTTTGACGTCAAGTTAATAGAATAATGTTCGGAGTACAAATATTTTTTATCCTTTTTTGAGTTTATCTAGAGAAAGTCAACAATAGGTAACAATTAATTATTCTTTGTTCGATAATTGGAAATATTTTATATATTCAGACTTACAAAAAAAATTGAGTAATTAAAAAATGAAATAATCAACTATCATTTTCAGTCATTTTTTAAAATTCACAATTATTTCGTTAACAATATTAAAATATTTTGAGCATATAACTAAGACATTGTAATTGAAATATTGCAGTACTTTCATATTCACCAATAATGAGAAAGAAATAATCGTACTTTTCGTAAGCTCATTCACTATGACTGTATAGCTGCAGACATCAAGAGTATTGGCTACTCTTTAGTAGTTTTTGTTGCCTTTAGAAAAGAGGGAACCATTCTATGGTTTTGCATCACTTAACACAAGAATATAAAAGACACAAATTCACCTGCTTGGCGACAGTTCAGCTAGAAATCTGGCCTTTGCCAGATGCTAGTCAGATGGACAACATGTTGGTACTGTATATTTCTTTAAAAGTTATTATAAAATTGATACAATCAGTGCATGTACTAGTGGAAAGTGAATCAGTGAAAATTAATATTAAATCATTAAATCACGAGTGTAGTTTGAGAAAATCCTTTTAAATTTATTAATTTGACTTCATTAGAATCGTGGTTATAAAAATAATATATATATTTTTTAAATTGTGAAAGTTCATCGTTTTTATCACTTCAATTTACTAGAATGAATATCATCACCAAAATGAATATATTTTCTACAAATCTTTGTTTTATCATGATCAAAGCTCAGATTAATTGCCCATTAAATAATAGGCGTACTTTTGATAGATCTAAATTGAAGTTCCCTGGAAAAATTTCATTTTAATAAAATTTTATTTAATCCATTCGCCGAAGCAGATCTGCTGGATCATTCGAGAAAAAAAATCAATGTTGGTAGTTTTTAACAATCGTATCGAAAATTTAAGAAACAAAATGTAAAATTGACTGTTTTTATAATGCTAATGTTTATTTTAAGGCTACTAGTCCTTCTAAGGGGCGAAAAGATGATTATATTAAAAAAAATTGTGAAAATATGGTTTTTTTCTTGAGTGGCCCATATCAGCATCGGCGTTAATGAGTTGAATTATGTTTTGAGTTTTATTTATAATACTCAAATGTGAAAAACATTAGTTTTTTTTCATTTCTTATCTTACAGTAATTTAATGACTTCGTGATAGTGATTAATTTCGAGGATATTTCATTTACCCGAATGTTCGATTTGCAAATTTCTTTTTTTTAGTATAATTATCCGAATCACATTACTGTATATTCTAATGTTTTCTGTAACTGCCTGAACATTTTTATAAATTATTTTCAAAGGTTACTTTGGAAATCTCTAATTTTTTCTCCCTTAATTTTTCAGATATTTTGGATTACCTTTTTCTGTGCTGGTAATCTAGGTCAGTCAGCCGTCCTTAGCGAAAATGTGTGGCCGCAAAACGATCAAATCTTTAATGCTCATTTAAAAACATTTTCAACAAATGGTGCTAGAGGAAATCTCGCAAATTTAAAACATAGCAGAGATAAAGCAGATACAAATTCTGGAATTTCAAAATTTCATTTTAATATTAACGAACGTTACGGAGATACTAGTAATGGCCAAAATTTTCAAGATCATAAGAATATTTTTGATTCTGCAAGCTCTACCATTGAAAATCAAGCTATAAATCCAAATTATGATAGCTTTGTAGGGCAGCAAAATTACTTTGTCTCTCAATCTGATGCTGCACAAAATCGTAATAACTTTAGAGCTGCAGTAAAACCCTTATTCAATCCTTATTCCAAAACATCACGTAGTTCACCGGCAGTACCAGTGCATAAACCATTACAATATTATACTCATCAAACTTTAACTTCTAATAACCAACAAAATATTGCAAAACCATCGTATCGAAATTTACCGTATGCAAATTATTATGCCTCAAATTTAGATAACGTGAGAACTAACCCTAAATTGCATGGGTCGTTAAACAACCATAATAAACATTTTCGAAATTTAGATCGCAACTCATATGATCATATACACATCACAACTAATTCTCCATTAGAATTGCCAAAAACTAAAGTGGTACCTGCAGTAACCAACTTATTGGGAACTGAAAATTTTCAGAACAATATGCAATCTCTTGAAGTAAACCCATCAATTTTGAGTGCTGAATCAGGTCTTCAATACAGAACTGAACCTGGATTTAGTAAAGCTCATGACTTTAGATATCATAAGCCAAATAATAATAATCAAAAAGTAAAATTTTCTTCGTATAATGATCCTCCATACACAAATCCTATAAACGTCCTACCTCTGCAAACAAATAATGCTCCCCAGTTGCCAAAGTATAAAGGAGCTGTCGTTCAACCTTATGCAAATCGAGCATTTGCAAAGTTTCCAAATGACTATGAAGAATTCAAATCGCAGCCTCTGCTTCATTTCAATAATAAAGGGAATAATAGCCCTATTCCATTTAATGATCCACCAAAAAAAAATAAGTATAAAACAGGGAAGATAAAACCAGGTATAGAAATTGTTACAAACTCGAGCCCTACTTTAACAATCAAAGAAGAAGAAGATGAAAATTCTTATGAAGAAAGTAATAACGGTAAGATTTGATTGCTGTAAAAAATTTAGAAATATAATATAAAATTCATAAAATGTTATCATTAAAATCTTTTTGGATTATTTTATCTGCAATGAATGATGTTTACTTAATAATTTTTTGTCGTAGAAAATAAAAATATTGATAGCTATCTACCTAGAGATGAAGATGATACTGGAGATGAACCTGAAAAATATTTTGTTGAACCAGGGTTTGAAAGTAATTTTGAGCCATCTAAAACACATCTTTTTAAACATTATGAAGAAGACTTTCAAAATAATAACAAGCCTCTAAGTGAAGCCTATCATGAGGATAATACCAAAGATGACAATTATCAAGTCAATTTAGCTGCTAAATATCGTTACAATATTTCAGAAAATGAAAATGATTATGATAATGAAGATGTAAATAAAAAATCTAAAAAGATAACTACAATCAAACCAGAATCACAAGATGATTTTTCTGGTCCGTACAGTGAAGAGGAAGAAAATAACACGGAGGAAAGGAAAAAAGAAGAAGATAATTCCAATTCCAGTCTTGAAACAATTTCTCACGAAACTGAAAATAGTTCTAAATTTCCTGTGAAAACATATGCTGATAGTTTTTATAAAAATTATAAAGCAAAGACTAAACAAAATCAAGCTTCAAAAACTCCCAAATCCGGTGAAAGTAGATCATACAGTAGTTTCCACCGAGTAAATTCATCACCTAAAACTACAAGAAAAAATAGTAGGCCCAATAACCGAGAAAAATTAAGTGTTGCAACATCATCGTTTTCGTTAGAGTCACCATTCCAGTCAGCCGATTTTGATTTTCCGATTTTAAAAGACAATTCTTTTAATTCTCACAAAAACACATCGTACTCGCGTAAAACAAAATGGAATAATGACGGTAACAAACGTCATAAAAATTCAAGACGTACATCTGAAGATGTAGCCCGTGAAAAATCTGCTGAAAAATCAGTTTTAGAAAATCTTGAAACGTTCGATTATTGATACTTGAAGTTGAGAATGCTTTAATCTTCTTTTATGCATTACAATAATTGATATATTTTTTGTTAATCACATAAAGTAACTCAAGCTAAATGATTCACTTCACTTAATTTTTACTCAAAATATTACTGAATAATTGTAATATATTCATGAGACCGTAGTAGAAAGATATTAATTAATAAAAGTAACAGTTTAAAATTAAATTATGAATGAGATGAGAAAAATAGTTCGAAGTATAGATTTGTCTTTGACAGGATTTCTTTTTTCCCTGATAGTAACTTCTCACTAACAATAAGAACTTACGTAGAAACTGAATCTCATAATATTTTTAATTTTTATTGAAATCGTTAAAGACAGAACTGGAAAACAAATCAGTTTCAGTAAAAATATAAAATCTTGACCATCTGTAAAAAATTAGAATGCATTAACGTTAAAATATTTTGTAAATATGTAGTAGCTCATTTAATAGAGAGTAATTAAGTAATTCTATCTCCTAAACATGTATTAGTGTAAGAAACATCATTTTTATAAATTGTATTTTGTAATTACATTATTTGTATAGAAAATAAAAATGTATCAACGTGCATTTGCAAGATTACTACAAAATGAATATCGGGTAAAAAGATTTTTGACTCGACAATAATCGACTGTAATGATAAGAAAATATTACACCATACTTTTCTTATATGTTACATTACTACTTCCGTGATATTAATTTTTTTACGGCAGATAGAGTGGAAATAACGGAGTTGATCTGTAATAATAAGTTGCGTGACCATTTGATAGTTTTATTTTATGAAGTAATCTAACGAAATCCCAAAGTTAAAAATCTTTATTACTTCAAACGAAGGGCTTGGCAATTATGTACACAGATATCCCTCCTTTTCATTCATTAAAATAAATATATAAAATACAGTTATCGTATAGAGTCAGTTCAATAGATCGTGAAAAGTCTTAGTAACTATGAAGCTCTTTCTGCTTGTAAGTGTAAATACTTTGAACTATATAACAAAAAATATTTCCACTCTACTGCGCATATTCAAAACCACGAAATTGCATTCCTTGAATAAATATGATAAAAACAAATTTCTAAATATAATATTTGTATATAAAACCACTTTCACTATTATTAAAATGTATATTTTTCATCAATTCCTACATAAAAATCATCGTGCGTTAAGATTATTTCTGCGGTAACCGCCTTAACGGTTGACGGAGCAAAAGAAAAGAGAGGTATCGCAGTTTACGGACAATACGGCCTGAATCCATATCCTGTGAATAACCTGCCAGAGCTCGGCAGCACTCAGTTTTGGAATCAGGGACTATTAGCTTCTTCTACGTGGGATTCTTCATTTTCCACGCTTTTAGGTCAAGCACCAATTCCAGCTCACAATTCGGCACATCAGGTAAATAATTATGAGCTTAATAGTAATAATAATGAGTAATAAATAGGTAATTATTTGAAAAAAATTGCTTTTTAAATTAACGTACAGAAATCCATGGATTATTATATTCTAGGGTCATTATTTCAATGCACCACCAACTAGTGCTTCGCAGGATGTTTGGAATGCTATTCAACAGGCTAAAGAAGCCAATCAATTTGTCCGATTAGCGCAACAAAGAGTAGATGAAGCAAAGCAAGCAGCCATTCTCCAACAAAAAATCACTCTAACTAAAGAATCTGCTGCTCAAGAAGCTTCACGTAGGTATGCTTGTTTCTTTTACACTATCATTCATACTTCGTTGAGAAAAGTAAATAAACATCATATTTACATGTAGATTGCAAGAACTAACAGCTCAAGCTGATGCTGATGCCAGGACTTCAGCTAAACAATTAGTGGCGGCACAGCAGAAACTTGCAGCTTTAAAGGATGCGGTCGCCGCAGCTCAAAGACTCGCAGCTGCCCGAGAAAGTGCTGCTGCTGCGGCCATACAACGTAACGCCGCTATTACGGCAGCTGAAATACGAAAACAGGACGTGGACAAGCAAATAACGCTAACTGAACGAGAAGCACAGGTAAACTTTTTTAACTTTTTTCATTTTGATTACGTTAAATGAAAAATTAGTTATGAACGAATAAAAAATTTAATTTTTCATTACTCTTCAGAGCATTTAAAAAAAATACTTATACTATTTACATTTCAGGCAAGAAATATAGGAGCATCAAAAGAAAATTTACTAATTCCTCTAACAATTTATAATGATAGGGAACAGAAGACTTTTCCTATTTCAACATCGCACAATCCATGGGGTTAAGTCTTTTTACTAGTGAACCTTTATTCAAGATTTTTCTAATATTTTCTTAAATAATTTTGCTGTTTAATATAATTTTCATCGAGAATGTATACTGCCTTGTTTGTATTATGACATTATTAAGACCACTTTGTGAAATCAATTTTTTTTACTAGTTAATAAAATCGACATTTAATGTGTATTGTAAAACAAATTCTTATTCATTTTACTGTAACTCTACGACTTCATTTTTTAAACACATAAATTTTTAAACATACTTATACTTTTATCTTGGAATTTATCACTAGTTATTCACCTGTTTACTTTTTAAAATGTGAAAATTGTATTATGATTTATTATTATCAATAATCATATACTACTAGATTCAATTCACCCCTTAGATTTTTGTATACGCACTCAGTCGCAACAGCTTTATGTGACAAGAAACGACTGCACTTGAAAGATTTATTCTTGAGAGTGTTATATCTTTACTTTGTTATTTTTATGAAACTGATAATTAACAGTGACAAGCTTGTCTTTTGGTTCTTGTCGAACTAGTTCGACGCGTTATGGTCTTCCGGCTTTGTACGTTGCATCTATATCCATCTTAAAACGAACAAATCTCCTTTCGAGAAGGGGTAAAGAGAAAAAGTGGTTACATGCATATCCATTATCTCTGTATAAAAACGTATATCTATCCACGACAAGGCTTAGTTTATACTTTATCGTTGATTTGAAATAATAGCATAGCTTATCGACGACAAAATTATGTTATCAAGGGTAAGTGAAAAGTTACATTGAAATGTATGAATCAATAATTAGAATAAACGATGCAATCATTATATCAGATTTTTCAAAACTTGTTTGAGGGCTCAGCTCTTAAGCTTCTTATTAAATAGCTTACACCACAAACTTTTGAGCTAAATTCAGCTTCATTAAATTGATTACAAAAATGATTATGTTGATCTCATCTTCTAAAAAATTGAAATAAATACATTTTTTAGAACACGATCGTGTTTTTGCTGCTGCAATTTTTTTCTTTCAATTGTGTTTTAAGCTCGGACTCAGAAAGTTGGAAGTAAGTTTTGAACGGCAATTCATACTTTGAATAGTTATTAAGTAAAAAGTATGATTACTTATAAAATGAAAAAGTTCTATAGAGTCTTTTGGTAACATTGGTCTTGATCAAGATGGCTGGCATGGTCATCATCATCGGGGATGGCATGCACATCATCACTATAATGCTCATGCCATACCTATAGGGGCTCATATTCAAATTTCTAGACCTATTGTAATTCCTGTTGTCAAAAATATAGGTAAGTTTTCCACACTTTCTTTTCATTAACAAATAATGACTTGGATCATTTTATATGATTTCATCAAAACATTTTTATTTATCTTCAGGAATTCCGGTGCACCAACCTGTCGCAATTCCAGTTCAACATATAACCGCTGTAGGTGTAGCTCAACCTTATCCGGTACACATACCTATAGCACAACCAGTGGCAGTTCCAGTGATAAAAACAATTGCAACAATTGTTGAGAAAAAAGTACCTGTGCCAATTGAAAAAATAGTCCCGGTGCCAATTGAAAAACACATACCAGTTCCTATCGAAAAACATGTCCCTGAAGTTATTAAAAAACTTTATCCTGTGCATGTACCTGTTTACAAACACTCTTTCGAGTATCACAAAAGTTTAGGTTGGGATGAACCTTCAGTATGGGATGATCGTCGTTAATATTTGTGAATGTAACAGATTGAGATGTTGAACAAGGGTTAAACGATTGTTGTCAAATATGATAAATTTTATCAAAATAATTGAAAAAATTTGTTTAGCTATAGTATTTAGCATGTTGTACAAATTTAGTTATTTCTTAGCGAATAACAAATGGAGTTAGTTCAACTAATTATTTGTACAATTTTAATGAAATAAAATATTTTTTAAAAACAACGAGAATCGCTTCTGAAATCTTTACATCAATTCCTTTAAATAAGAAAGTAAAGGTTAACTCTTTCCTTTGAAAGGAAAAAAACTCTTTACAATAGCAAAAAACCTAATAACAAATTCAAAATTGTCTAGATTTGAAATTTTCATATTTTTATATTACACATTGGCTATTCCACATCAAGTTTAAGATAATAAAAACATGACTTTCAGACTATCTATGTACCCTTAAAGAGTGGACGGACAGGGGATCAAAGTTGAATTTTTATTTTCTTATGTTATTCTGCTTTTCTGGGGTAAATATGAAAAAATTGTTAAATCATGTTTTTTTTTGTAAAATTTGATGTATAATTCAAATTTGTACTCAAAAATAATACTTATAACCTTTTTTATAAAGTGTAAATGAAATAGAATTAATAAGAAGTCTTATTAACGAAGTCTTTATCGTTGGTCTTCAGGAGTCCTTTTTACAAAGAAAACTTTTCATAACAAAAATCCATAAATAACAAGTTGAGAGGCCATCCCGAGAATTTCGGTTTTTCATATAGTCCATGAAAGAAGGTCAACTACTTTTAAACTTTTTCAGGATTAATAACTATTAATATATCAACTATATTTACAATCAATTTTTATAATAAAGTGGGAAGTAACATTTTTCGTAACTAGATTCATAGTAATATTTTCAAGCCAATTTTTTATCTGCAATTTCAATAGAAGTTTGATCTCAGTAGAGAAGACGAAAAAATGAAATTCTGTACCTTTAAACTTTAAAAATAAAAAAAACTTTCAGTCATTCCATTACCTGCTAGTCTGTAGCGAAAAATCCTCGTATAATATTAAATCATTTATATAGTGAAAGGGACGTAAGTCTAGTAGTGGGATATCACTCGATTACTTTAACAACAGTTTATAACTAGTGACTCTTTGAAAAGTAGATAGGATAGTCAGAAGGTCTATGCAGTTTCACTCACTTCATTTTAAAGTTAGCTCTTTCACGGTCATGGGTACAAATGTAAGTTATTGACATAGTTTAATTTACCCTTTAAAAACATTTTTCGTTTGAATTAATAAAATATGGCAAAAATTATTTTTTCAAACAGATGTGCTCTTTGGCTTGGTTAATTTTAATAACAACAAACCAGATAATCGTAGCGCTGGCTCAAGAACAAACGTTTTTTTCAAGTTTTGACAATCTGTTACCAAGAGGACAAACCCATTATTCATATCAAACAAAAGTTGATCGATCCGATCACGAAAGTCAAGCTCAAAATTACGTTTCTCACAGCTCGGACAACATCTACACTAGCTTCGATCAATTGAATGATAGCAATAATGATAACGGTAATGTCGGAAATTTTGGCCCAGAGAAAGAGGACCAAGACGACGATGCACAAACGTCAAACCACGATTTGAGCGATCAACAGCAGCTGTCTGACTACCCAAGCTTTGGAGAAACTGACTATAGTACAAGGGGTGTTAGGTATTACCCTGATTTCTACGATCACCATCGAGCAAACTACGTACAAAGCGTTCCGCTAACCGAACACGTCGAAGTGACAAGACCAGCCGCAGTTCCCGTTTACAAGGAGATCGGTAATACAAAGAGCATGTGTACATATTTAGTTAGCATCGTATTCACAATAGTAATATCAAATCAATCTAGGTCATGTTCGTATGAAGGAAGTGTATGATAGAAAGTGGTATATTTTAATTTGATGTATATGGGCTAAGCCATAGTTAGCGTGATGGTAAAAAAAATTTTTTTTCTTCAATTATGTACTTTTGAAGTGTACATTGAAAAGTGAAAATCCTGAAAGTTTCAGCCCTCCAGGTCCAACCCTATTGGATTTTCAGGGCCTTAAAGTTCAATTTTCTTTTTCTGCTGATATTCTGCTTGCAATTCTGATTTTCTGGGGTTAATGTGAAAAAATTGTTCAATCGTGGTTTTTAATGTAAAATTTGATGTAGGATTCAAATTTGTACAACTTCTGATAAATTTTGGCCGATAACCAAAATTTATCAGAAGTTGTATTTTGATGTATCGATGAACATATTACAATATGGGCCTAATCGAAGGAGACGAACACATTTATTTT
>CACVKI010145712.1:0-34338 GCA_902732785.1 Trichogramma evanescens
TAGAGTTTTTATTTATTGTTAAGGTATAAAAAACATGGAAAAGTTCAAGTACAAATACGCTTGAGGCACTTGAACTTGACTGTGTAAGCCTAACATGATTGATACACTATTATATGGTGTTATTTAACATTATATTATATTAAATACTTCATGGTGCTTTATAATGGTTTCCAGGGCTCATTGGAATAAAGTAACCATAGGGGGGCTTCATTATTACACACAAGAAGACCCCTAAACAAGTTTGGCCAGGATCTGTGACCCGAAGATGAAAGGCTCTCCTTGTAAGCTGCATGCAGTGCCAAAAACATGCCTTTTTCAAATACCACAGCAAATAGATATTTTATTTAATTCAGACATTAGTAACTTCTTTATTGGACAACATTGCAACGGATTGAAACCCTTATAATTGGTACTCTTTGTGAATCATCAAATTTACCAATGATAAACTAATGTGTTCATCGATGACATCTCAAACAAGTCCTTGTGTACTATATTTATGATTGTTTTAATCGAGAGAATTGATTTCAACTAAACAACTTTTTGACATCTTCGCACATCGTGAATAAACTTGTCACCAGTAAAGCACAAAATAAGAAAAAAGAAGTAGTTTAAAATGCAAATGAGTAAACAATGAAAAGCAGTAATATTGTCAATTTAAAGTTTAACATCTTCGATTAAAATTTTTACTAACGCTTCCATCGACTAAAATATTGTGTAATTGACAATGTTTTTTATCTATGTTGTACTGATTGACAATGTTTTTTTTCTATGCGCATAGTTTAACACTTATCATGCCACTAAATTTTAGTAAAGAGAATTTTACCCTCTGAGGTATCACAATTCATAGATATTTTTATGTAGCTCCATGTATTACGATATACTCATACATTTTCTAGATTCTATAGTCACTAACAGAACATGTAGCATCAACTATAATAAAAAAATCAATATTCATAATTTCGATATCGATACCGAGTAATTATTATCGACTATACAATATTATCGACACATTTTGTTTTACAAAAATATAGTATTGATCTCAACATTAAATCGAATATCGTGCCGTCCTAAATTTCATACATATTCTTCAGCAAGAATAATTATAAAGTACAATACGATGATGATGAATTAATATACAATACGATAGTTTAAACAAGATAATATTTGCAGGAAGTTGCGGTCACAATTAAAATCATCATGATTGTAAATTAAATTCTGTCAGTAGATTATAATTACAATTTTGAATAATTTTTCATCTCTTTCAAACAAAATATTGTAATTGACAAAATGGAAAACATGTTTTTTTAATCTTATTAACTGCTAACATCACTTGAAAAACAACTTGAGTAACCTTTTTTAAATTAATTTTAAACTTTCACTGAACGCGTTTCGTTTATAAATCTGATGTAATTTTAATTTTTTTATAATCATTACAGCATTATGAAAGTAATAGAAAGATATGATAATTCAATTTTTATAATTTGTCTCTTTTTTTATGAATATGAATTTTTAACCACATTATTATTCTAAGAATTTAATAATTAAAATGGTTGAATAAATAGCATAACGTTAAAAGCATAAATAATGAATCCGCGTCTGCTAATGATATCAATAATATTAATCATAATAATAAAATAACTTTTAAATTTAATATTTCACAACGCACGTTATCTTTTATGATAAATAATACCTGAATGTACCTACGATAATATTGGAATTATCGTAAAAAATTGTGCAGAATATATTATTTTTATGTTTACCAGTTATATTTAATGAATTACTCTTTTCCAGTAATGTTCATACGTACTTACTTTATGTAACCAAGCAGAACCGGTTTTTCAAGAGACACATGTAAAAGTTATCAATTGTCGATGATTACCAGAACATATAAGCACATATACCTTGTCGGTTTATATATAGCTCGGACATAAATGTAAAGACGCATACATTGCACATAAATACATGTGTCGTTGACTCTTTTACGAGAAGCTATTCGACCAGCATCATTATATCTTATTGTTAGTGACTATTTCTCACGTGAAACCCCTTACTCATTATTTTTTCAACCATTATTATAGTATACCATTATTTTTGGGCTACAAATATTCTACTTTTACGTACTAGCTCCTGAAATAATATAATCAATTCGCTGTAGATTAACAAAAAAATTACAATATTTTCAAAGATTTACATATTTTAATACAGTAAGAGTTTCATACGACTCTGGAAAGATATAACTGACAAGATATATTAGGAATTTTTAAGACTTCCTTAGTCATGTAATTTCACGCATCGAAGAATTCCATACGAAAACATCGAATATTTCGTTCAAAAAACTCTGAATAAAGCACTACATTATTGACACTATCTATATATATCTCTGTATACATGTATACACAGTTTGTTTTAAGATGATGAAAAAATTATTATTTCCTTATCCCGCACTTTGTTTGCTATGAGTAAAATGTTCTTTTTAATATTATTAAAAATACTTTATTCTTTAATTTTTAAATGTGAAAATCTCAAACCTATGCAAAATTTATTTAAGACATGCTAATGCTGCATGCTAATTAAGATTGATCGCCTCAATTTATGGCAATTTCGCGCGACTATTATCCAATGATTGATTGAACAAGTTCAAGCACAATGAAAAATAAAATGTTTGATGAGAAAAAAATATTCGCAAACCTTCAGAGAGCTATAAAGTCTCGTTCCATTATGTTCTAAGCAACGAATAAAATAAGTGAATAAATGTCCAGAAGCCTGTAAAGTGTCCCCCTTTCATTTTGTTTCACTAACAAGCAATAAACTTTAAAGCAGCTTTCCTTATGCAAAACTAAAAGTTCAGTCATGTGAGCATCTATTTGTATTTATGCATTGTAAACCCATAATCTATTAATTAGTCAAAGAAAAAGAAACGATGGAAAGTTTTTAAGGAATTAAAAATATGTTCTACTTTTTATTTTGTTTTACGTTCATTGCGTGCAGTTTTAATCCTTCTGTTGAATATTTTAACGAAGTACCTTGATTAAGTAATGCAAATGGTTTGCTGTTTATTTGCTTTCATTACGTGGAAATTTATTATTATTTCAAAATGTAACATAAATACGTGCCTTTTTGCATTAAATCGTACTTTCGAAGTAGTGAATAAACATTGGAATATTTTGGTTAAATAACGAAAAGCTGAGCGAATTTTAATGATTTTTCCCGAAAAAATAACAACTGCGATGGCTACAGTATGAAATAAATTTTGAAAAACAATAAAATTTAGTTAAAAAAAAAAATTTACAAAATATTAGCATAGGTGATTGAACAGTAATTTATTTGAAAACTGCATGCATTCGCAACTATTTTCATTTACATTATGATGAGGATTTACACTCGAATATAGAAATCTGAAAGCTTAAGTTGTGCATACGATTTGCGTTATATTACTTGACGCAGTAAATATTTCATCGTAATCGTGACAATAACGCAATCGAATTGCTCATAATTATTTGACTCAAACGTACAATTGAAACAACTTCAAGTACAGTAAAACAATTTTTTTAAAGATAGCAGTGACAGTCGACCAATTTATGCTCTTCAAAGCCACATATCTTATCGTACGGGTCAACGTACGCTGTATTTTATATGCAGCCTAACAAACTTTTGAAAAATCGAAAATTACTCTGAATCGCTATTTCAAAAAATTATTGCACAACATTTGAAGGGCAATTTATTTTATAGTGTAAGTATGAAAATAAACACATAATGGAATTCTATGAACATTGGGATATTCATATAAGTCCTTTAAAACATTCAAACTGGTCGTTGACTCTTACAAATAGGGTTTATTTTATAAGTGGGCAGTAGTATTTTCTTACTATATATAATACGCATTATTATTGGCAATAGGAGTGCACTCGAACGTGATAGTTCTTTAATATTTATTATTTACATGCCATGCAATATTTTGGGTTATTATGATAAAAGATATTTTATATGAGTGTCGATTCACTATTTCATTTTCAATTGAATTAAAAAATAATGTTCTTTGTTTTTTCTCTGGAGTCACAGGAAATTGCTCATCTGCTTAGAATTGCTATTTATTATTTATTATATTAGTTGTAAGAATCATTCATTCTCATGTAAATCTGCCTCAGGGGCGTATGGGGCTTATACCCCACGGTCCCAGTGATAAAGAAATTAAATAATCAAAATGTCGTATAAAAGTGAACAATTTTTAAAAGTATTCGTTTTTAATATCAGCCGATATATTACAAAGCAACTGCTGCTGCTGCCCCCTGCTGTGCATCATACAAACAGGTTGTTAAACATTAGGGCTAGTGTTTACTTCAATTAATGTAATCGATTCCCTAACATAGATATAATTTATTGACACAGATGGATTTATTTATTTCATTTAGACTTTTCAGGAAATATAAACTGCGACAGGTGATTTTTGCTGAAAAAATAAGAGACCGAAGGTCATTTTGTGTATTTGCTCGTGACGTGCATAACATATTTTAACTCATTAATTTTAAAAAACTAAAGTAAAAAGAAAAAAATGATGAAATAAGCGATTCTTTTTAAAGTGAGGGCAGATCTTATCTTACTGGAATCAGATAAGAAACAAACATTGTTACTTCATTTGTTTATTAACTGAATTTTTGTTTTATTTATATACTTATTTGACTACGTTTCTACAAGCAGACAAAATTCATATATTTATTTGGTTGAATTTAATAACTAAGTACTTTAATAGATGAATCAAATTTAAGTATCAATATTTTTGTGGTTTTAAAATTCTTACAAATGATAGTAAAAACAAAATTAAAATTAAAAAGTACTTGTTCTATATGAATTAAAAGTTCCATAGAAGTTTGACAGAATAGACAAAAAAAGGAGCGTGATATGCAATCTTCTTGCAACTGAAATTCCTTTGACGATCGTCTCATTATTCACTGTTATTATATATAACTCCATAAAATCATTTTACCGAAATTTTATTTAAAAATTGTAACCTTGAGTAAGAGTTACTGTTTTTCAAAATATGGTAGTTGAATAATTTTCGTATGTGAAATCTGAAACATTGTGTTTTTTATAGCTTTTAGAATAAATTAACTATTCGTTTTTTAATTGTTCCTGTGAGTAATCGAAGCTTTTTATTAATTGATGAACAATAAAATGGTTTCAAAATTCACTCAAATGAAAATTAAAGTAATAAATTTCTCTAAATTTTTAATTGAAATATTTTCAACAAAAATGTGTTATTGTGTGCGCAATAATTATTTTGTTTGAGAAGTTTGTTGTAAGATTTTTGTTTATTGTTGCGTAATTACTTGTATGATTCGTGCACAAGAAAAAAAATTAAATTAAGTATCATCAAAAAGATCTTTTTATTGATCGGATTAAATTGCAAAACTACTCTAAATTATTAATTTTGAACTTGCTACTAACCGTAACTAATAGAATTTCAAACTATCGTTTATCAACCATATAGTTCGTATCTAAGTTGCATAAGAGCGATTAATGTTCAAGACTTTGTAAGGAAGTTGAGTAACTGAATTCCTACCCTAAATGCAAAGTGCCATGTTCTCAATAATTTAAAAATTAAACAGATTTTAGAGTATAAATTGTTAGTCACATAGAGCTAGATGATTTTTACTTTTTTCTATACACTTACTACTAATGGTGATGAATGATTGTCATTAGAAAGTGCAGCAGGATCGAATTAAGTGGAGGAAATACAGTCATTTAGGTTAATTGAAGCTATGACGAATCTTTGTTCTTTCAATATACGGCTGTAGTGCATACGTAGTTTTAATGAACATACCGTTGCAAACAAAATTTTAAAGTATTTCAGTAAACATTACTGACCCGTGTAAATTTTTATAAACATCTGAATTCAATAGTCTGTATTCATTTCAGTGCAAATTTACTATACATTAAATAAATATAATTATCAAGTTTGCAAAATAATATTTATCAAACCTTGGGTATTGTTATTCGTTATAATTGTTGCTTCTATGAATTGTGAACAAAGTATATTTAGAGGTTACGCAAGCGAACTGAACTTATGTAACTCGAAATGTACATTCGTTCTACACGATTTCATTACTCAATTCGATACAAAAAATTAACTTTCACATTTTCACAACAAATCGAAGGATGTTGTGAATGCATACTGTATGTATGATAATTTGACCAGCCCCCAAAAAAGTGAACAAATTTATAGAAAAAAAGAATGTATCTGTAATGTTAAAACTATTGTGGCTGATTGTTTAAAATAAGTATAAAATATAATTTTCTCTATATTTAGTAAAATTGTAAAAAGTTTGATAGAATGTAATAAAGTTTATTAAAGGTACATAAAAAATACCTAATCCTCTGTCAAGTTTGATACATGTGATCTAAGTTTTCCCGACCTAGTTTCATGTTCCAGCCAACTTTTATCTAGGAACTTAATGAGCCTTACATCATTTCCCACCAACAAAAAATCGATAAATATATACCAACTATTTTATCGCGTAAGTCCTATCTTTATTACAACATTAATAACATCATAAATTACTTTTGTTTACAATTATTTAAAAACCTTACGCGTCGATTGCATTACGGTACTTTTATAAAAATGGTCATGCCTTCACTTTGATATAATTATATTATTCGCAGAATTTTTAAATGACTTTTCAAGTTATTGGTATTTTCAAAAACTTCCATTAGTTTATTGCGAATACTTTAATTTTAAGTATGACTATCAGGATTTCTAGATCTTAATGGGTCTATTAAAAAAAGTAACAAGTAAAGCAATTTGAACAAAGTTCATTTAGCGATAATAATGCATGAAAAGTGTGTCAAGTCAATTTTTAATATCGATTCCATTGTAACTTTAATCGGCACTTATTCACAATATGTAGTATTTTAATTTTCTCAAACTATGCTGTTAAATTTCCACATTAATAGAGTATAATATCTCATTCATGAAACGCGTATTCAATTTTTTATGTAAAGTACAAGAGCTTTTCTTTGTGGTGTGTATATTGTAATGTACACAATAAGCAACAAAAAGATGTGTTGTACAATACATTCTAATTATCTTTTTTGCAAAAAGTCATGCTGGATTATTTTTAAATGTACTACACACATACATATCATCATAAATACACAAAAAAACTTACTTCAATAACAAGTTTCTCAAATCTTACTTTAGTAAACAGCAAAAGTTATGCAATGGCTTTCGACCCAATTTTCATCTCTTTCTTTTCTATTTGTTTTTCTTCGTAAACTGAAAACTTAAAAAAGATATGTACTATAATTCCAACTACCTACACTTTTTCGATTTTTTACAAATTAAAAAATTTTTTCATCTTTGACGCACTTACAACAACTTATTAAATTACATCATCAGTTTTGCACTTTTAGTACACTTTAAAACTTTAAAAAATGACTTAGTTACACGATGCACAAATGACTTGAAGTCGATACAAATCAATTCACTAATTTTATATGAATTTTAATATTAAAATCAGATTAAAAAAAAATCAGACGTAATAAGTGACGTGAAAAAACCAATGATAGTGGTTAATCGTTGGGACCTTGACATTCACTTGAGTGAGTTAAGAGGTATTAAAACCGATGGAGAATCGCGTATTCTGGTTTAACGGATAGAACAAAACTTAAAGATAATGTTTTGCTTAGCGAATCAGATAGAAAAAAATCTAGAAAACTTCTCATTTGTTTTTAGTTTTAGTTCAAAAACAAACATTATGCTTGGCACAATTATGACTGATAAATATTTAACTACCCATTGTTTGAAAATTCTATTATCAGAGGCAAAGAACTATGAATATAAGACGAAACACTGCATTGACGAGCTGGCAGCAATATTCTGTGGAGATTTTATATGAGTGCGCGCGCGGTGAACCTTGAATAATGGATTCGAGTTAAATGTTATACTATTATTGAGCTTTGACTCCAGACATAAATAGAAAGCATTGTTAGCCCGAAAGCAATTTAATTAAATCGAAATCAATTATTTTACCGAGAAAGTATATGTAGAGCACACTTGACTAATCAATTCGAAGCGAATTTTCTTTAATTAAACCAGCATTTCACGAACTGCACATAGTACATAAACTTTCGCAAGAGAGTTGCCGTTTCAAAACTTTTGATAAGTCATTCTATTAAATTTAAGTCTTTCTCATAATATTACAAGTCAAATGATTGCAACGAAGATTTAATATTCGATTGTATCGGCAGATTTCAATCTTGATAAACAATTTAAACGCAATGAAAAGAGAATGCAACTAAAAAACGATAACATTTCAAAGTAGAATTTCCTTTTTTCGTGTCAAGGCTGCCTACTTATTTCATATATTCTTTGTTTAAATTAGAATACTGCATATTTATAAGTATATTAAAATAATTTTGAATTACCCGATCAGCAAAGCACATTGAAAACTGTTTTATAAAGAATATTAATCTACATGTCGTTGGAGATATTTCTGTTGATATTCGAATCAGATACATAAATACCATTTTTTCATGTTGCTGCTGAATATCATATGAATGACCTAGAGAGTATTCGTATTCGGCTTATAAGAATTTTCAGATCTATAATATAGTTCTCGTTTATTGAATTACTACACAGTAATCCTAATAAACAGACCTTCAGCTTGAAAAATGCACTCACAAGGACACTTATTATTTAAGAGAGTACCATACATAGCAAAGGGGAATATTTGTCTAAATAGCCGTGAAGCAAGTAGAAAAATAGGAACTTGATCAATTCAATGTCATTATAGTGCACGCGTATTATCTCCAATTACGCGGACTTAGTATTGCAAAATGACTTGCTTTAAACAATCAAATTATAAATTGAGAATTGGAAGAGTAATTGTCATTATCTTTACCTATTCATAAGAGAACTGAGTTAATATTTTTGGTCATTGTTTCCATCTTCCACTGCAGTGGATGTTCACCGTAAACTAATAAAGTTTTCTTTGACTTTCCAACCGCGTTTAATCTAGTCAAGTATTGTAAGACCGTTGTAAAAATGATGATAGAATATTCTCGCTGTGAAAAATGTTAATACATCGACTTCCACGAATAAAAAATGCTATCGTCAGTTTAAAAATAATGACTTCCAAGTACAAATTGCTTACAAACAACACTGAACGTAAAGATTACCTAAAATGTTTATTCAGGATAAATTGGAAATTTGAGAGCGATAATTAAGGGTATGAGGTACACATGAGAAAAGACAATACGGTGCAATGATATCGGGTACTGAAAGATAGTAATAATGGAAAATAAGAAACTGCATACCAGGAAAGTCCCATATTCGAGCATAATGACGTAAGTATATGCTGTTACAAAAGCCTTTTTCATTTTTTCTCTGTACTTGTCTTGTTCTCTTACTCACATACCGGTACGCAGCTATCTCTTCTCTATTCACGCAAAGTACTATCATTACAATGTCCGCATACTATGCACTTAATATTATAGCAGTACGGAATTGAGTGTTGGGTACAAAAGCTGTTTCGTGTCGACTGAACTATCCGTTTGGAGTGTAGATCATGAAATATTTGGAATGTCAACAATTATACAAAAAAAAAAAGATTTACAATCTACGAAAATTTCCACTAAGCTTTCAATAAAAACAAAATAAAAATTAGAAAATCTTATAGTCATAAACTAATAATCATAATATAACTATGTAAAAATATTCTTATTGAGTAAATTGCAATAGTTCTTATTTAATTAAGATAAAATTTCAAATATTGGTTTAGCACTTTTCAAGAAAATTTACTACTGAATTAGATAGCAATGATTTTTTCTAGAGATAAGACATGACGCTACATACGAAAGTAAACTGAATTCAAAAGTTTCCAAAACTTAACTAATGTGAAATCAATATTATTTCATGTTTTATTCCTTTGAAATTTGTGAGCAGATTATCATTTTTAAACAAAAGGGCGCATTTTTTGAAATGGTACATTGAATTAAAAATGTATTTTTTGTTTCTTGGTCATTTATTTTGAAATTATTTATTGTGTGTCTATTTTTTTTATCGTGAACAGACATTATTTATAGCTCCGATGTATTCTTATTAACTCTTACACCATAATCCTTGACTGACAAAAACCAGTAATTTTTTCAAATAAATGTTAGTATCTTTGTAATTATTTTACTTTATCGTATAAAAATAATGTAAGTTAATGATAGATTCCATACAGTTTACTTTGAAATCTTTATTTACAATTCTTGGAGTGGAATGCATAGAAATCCTAGAGTAATTGCATAAAGATTGTTTGTCATTTACATTTCTTTCGCGTATTTATGCCGTACAATAGACTGTATAAAACGTATCTAAAAATGTTTGAAGTTATGCATCAAACATGCGAATGTAAAAATAGAAATAGATAAATAATAACATTATGCTCTTCAAATACACGTGAAAAGGAATCATATGTATATATTTTTTGAATGATTTAAAGTCTCTTACTTCATTTCATTTTATCTTATCTAGTGTGAATTCTCAAAGTAGATTTCCTTTCCAGAACAGCACGGATGTATGAATAATATGTGTATAGAGGCGGCTCTGTCATCGTTGATATCAGTGGATCCTAATCGAGGTCAACCAAAGTGTTATTGATATGATTATTTAAAAGTGATTTGGATTGACAAAAATGAGGAAAATTTATGATTTTGAGATTAATTACTAAAGTACGAAGAATACATTTAAAATATTAACAAATTACTAACAGGTTCATGATTTTTTTATAAGTTTCATCAAGTTACAAAACTCTTGTATTACAAACTAAAATTAACTTTTATTTTTATTCTTCCTCTCATTTAAACATTGATTATTGCAATATTAATAACTGTTATGCATTTTCACCTAAATTGATAGTTGAGTAAATTTTAAACAGTAAGATGAAATAGTTTAGTTAGTTAAAACAATTTCTATTATTACATTACCTTCATTAGAGAAAGTTATTTCATAATAAATTTCTAATTCTGATGTTTTGTAAATTTCTAACTTGACTTTCATCAGAAAATCAAAAGAAGATACTTACGTAAATAATTAAAAAACAAAAAAATGCAACAATCATGTATGCATGTAACAATAGCTTGAAGTCTACAATACATCTTGCGTTATATAGGTTCATTTGCATGGTACGCCGATTCACTATAGTACGTAGACAATATTTTCTCCGATGTGGCCGTTTATAACGAGATGAAGAAGTAGAAGGTGTCGATTGTACGATTAGATCAAGTTTTTCTGTACATGTAAGAACATTTGCCTTTCTTTGCCCTTAAAACTGTCTTTTGATATTGTGATAGATATGGTTTTGAAGAAGTAAAAATTTCCTAAGATGAATATATTGTTTAAAGAATTTTAAAACTTTCAACTAAAAGTGGTTCATATAGTTAAATGATAATACAATTTTATTTATTTTACTTTTATATTTTAATGAATCTTTCAATTTGAAAATAAAATTCACTTCTGTTTTAATTTTATTACAATGTAATTACATGAATTATTCATTGGTTGTAGAAGAGTGAGAATAATGCTGTATTTATGAAGGTACGGAAATTAATTGGGTTTTTTATTATTATTGTCGTGTTCTGTGCATGTACATTACAATTAATTTTTTTCGCTCTTCATCGAACTTTATTTTTTTCTTGCTAAATAGATATCTAGTTGTTCATTAGTACTTGTATAATAATGTGTGATGATATTAAGATGACTGCAATTAGAAAGTTTTCAGAGTTAATTTTGCGAAGATAAAATTTAATTTCATCGTGTGTGCAGAGTTACGAAATTGAGAATAGAAAATTCATTGTTGTTGAACAACTTTTATAAGATGACGTTGTAATTACATTAAATTCGTAAAACCACTTTTTGTACGAGCGTTAGAGAATATGATGTTAAATTTAATTTTGCATGAAAAAAAAATAGTCAGAAATGTATTACTGAAATAAATAGAAGTATAAAAAGGGATGGAACTCATTCACATGTTCTTTAAATATTTTTATCAAATGATGAGTTTTATGAATATTTTTGAAAATACGTTTGAAACAAAAATAGTGTTGATTGAAACCTTATTATTTTAGAGAACTTTATATTTTTTAATAATTATATTCAATATATAAATTTAGAGCTGCGATAAATTAATGCAAAACACTTAAGGAGTAATATTTTACTCGCGTAAAAAAGAGGAAACATATTGCTTTTGTAAATAGTCGTGTATGTATTGCCACATGTACATACGTTCTAATACACAATACAAGCATGTATCCAATAAAAATGAAACATAAAATGAAACGGATGAAAAGAAGGAATAGAAAAAGAGAGATTGAGGGAGGGTTTCAGGGGTAGGGGAAATTGCAGAGAGCGGATTTAATATAGAAACTCGGCAGAAAATTGGATTTAAATAAATTTGAATACTTCTGAAATTAAAGGCCCTCTCTCCACGGGAGCGGAGATATCTCCATAGAAACGTAATAACAGCTGAGAGGCCATAGAGGGGAAGTTATAATGTAGTGGGATGGAAAGAAGTACATTTCCCCTGCATTACTCCTACCCCCACCGATATTCTACCAACCCCTTCCATTTTGCTAGCCGGCATCGCTAATACTCTCCTCTTTTGTGATTACTTTGAACTTTTCTTCTCCTCAATTCTTTTTTCTCCCTCCACTGAACATATAGATGTATACGTACATACATCGTGACGTGCAGTAATGTTTGTCAGGTTGAACTAAATAAAGTATACGACAGTAATTGCGAATGCTTATTTGTGTGGGTTGCTGACTTTTTTAAACCATTCAGTTGATTTGAGATGAATGATTCAAAACTTTTTATTTACAATTTAAAAGGAATATGCATGAAAAAAATAATTAGTTAGTTGCAAAAATTGAATGTCTTTATTAGTAAATTTATACTCACGTTCATGACAAAGAGTGTTGATTGATGCTGACGTTGAAAGCTAGTTTTTATGATTTAGTAAGTTTTATATCAATCTTTCAGAATATACTTAAACTTCCATATTATAATGACTTCAATAAATGTAGTGTTCGTACAAGCTGATAATGTCTTGATGATTGAATAATTATATTTGTTATAAAGAAATATGAGAATATTCTATGAGAATTGTTATTTCTATTTATTTGTAAAAAGCCACTGTAGGACTTATATACAAAAAGGGTTCTCTACAAAGAGATATGTATCAATATGACAAAATAACTTCAATTAAACTAAATCTTCTTCACGAATGTAGAAGAGCTTAGAAGCACAGTTTAAACCTCAATTTTAAATTTATTGTATCTATGTATTGAATCTAAGGGACGCAAATGAAAAAAAAAACATTCATGCGTCGAGAATGTAATTTTTTTTCAAATAAATGAGCTAATAATACTTTCCTGAATTAAGAGTTTTATGTTATTAATTCTATATTAGATAATAAATAATTTAAATGCGATACAGTTTTTCACTACTTAATGGCTTAGGTCTAAATTTAAGATAAAGTCTTTGATTCATGTTTTTACATTCGTGATTTTAAAGACAAAGAGCAGAACTTTTGGAATGAAAAACTACTTTTTTTTAGAAAACTTGATTTCCTTATGAAAGAAGTGATTTAGTTTATTTGAAAAGAAACATATCAGAGCACATATTTTGAAAAGCATGAGAGTATGAATCCCGTATCGAATTTTCAACCGGTATTTTCAACGGTTATTTTTGACAGATAAGAGCATTTTCATATACAGATTTTTATCTCAATTAGGTGACACGTTGTTTATCTCATTTTTAATTATTTTGAAAGTTTACTAAACGGAATCTCATTGGGTATTTTATTTTTCCTTTAGTTTATCGCAATAATACAAAAGAAAACATTAATTTTTTTATCGCAGATTTTAATTCACAGTCTACAATCTTCGATATTTTTGATGATAAATAAATTTATTGACATATTTTGCGAGAAAAGTGATGCAATTCATCGAAATCATTATTATTTGCTCCTTCGAGATATTGCTCAACAATAAATTAAATAAATTTACAACATATTGTAGCACATGCTTGAGTAATGCTTATAAAAAAAATATGTGCACATCGCAAAATCTAGAATTTTTTATACAGCTGATGGCGCGTGACCAATAAATTTGTTAAATCTTTTAATAGGATGAAAGACAACAGATGAGGATTCTTGTGTACTATAATCATATCTATCAAGTGTAACAGTTATATTTGTTGCGGTATTATTTCTCCCTAACTTACAAATGGCAAAAACGCATTTTCTCGTTTTACAGTATCCATTAAATTGCTCAGACATACACAGAAACCGATTCAAACATGATATTATCGTCATTTAATATTTTGATCATACAGCTAGAGTTTCGAAGCATTTCTAAATGTATTTCGATGAAAATTACAATTTGACATGCAATATGAATTTTTATATTTCTTGGTACTGGTTCGATACTGACAAGCTTTAAAAATCATTATAAAAACACAAATTATTCATGGAATGAGATTCTCTCAGCATAAAACATTTTTCGCAACTAGTAAAATGTGCTTTTATCACAGAACTCGCTATAGTACTGCATTTTGATTTTGATGCAATGCTTCGTTTCATAAATAATTATAATAGGCCTACTGCCAAATGTATAATCGAGTAACACATTTAAAAATGTTGAGTTTAGTCTATACTAGTAATCTAAATTTCCATTATTTTCTTTCTAATGAATAATTTATTCCGTGTAATTCTAAGCAGGTTATTGACTTAGTCACGTCGAACTTTTGTAGAAAAGAATTTGAAACTGGCAGTTAATTTATAATATATAAACATGCGTATCACTATGGTTAAAAGATAAAAATCGGATTCTTCATAAGAATTAAAAAGTTGTCATAATAAAA
Organism: Trichogramma evanescens; assembly: GCA_902732785.1. Classification (NCBI taxonomy): domain Eukaryota; kingdom Metazoa; phylum Arthropoda; class Insecta; order Hymenoptera; family Trichogrammatidae; genus Trichogramma; species Trichogramma evanescens. The sequence continues at coordinate 14,906 of CACVKI010145712.1, forward strand.
AGTTGTCATTTTTTCTGTACAGTTTTTTCTTTAAAATTGAAGGTTGACTGCGATCTATGACGAGTTGCGTTTTAGTATTATTTTAAATACTTTATTTCTTCCTTTTTCTAGTGACATGAAAATCTTCCAAAAATGTAGGTGACTAGTATACATCAAAGTTAAATGAATTAAATGAGATGAGGTATTTTAACAGACGTTAATTATGTACAAATGCGATCAAAGAGTTTTTTCAAATTTATATTTCCTAACGCATTCGTTTTTTGAAAATTATTTAACATTCTCTTTCACGCGTCATCAGAGTCTTGGCGATTCATTATCTTTTATGAAATTGCATTCATCCTTTTGTAGATCTCAAAAAATGTTTTATTCCTTGAAATAGACAACGATCTCAATGTGCTACATCTTACGAAGCTTTATTATTCAATGTCACATTTGAGTAATTTGCATTCGATATCAGAAAAGAATTCGAAGCTGCCGCAAGTTACTTACAAGGTAATATATAGTGAGACACGCTTATAATACCTATAGACATTGTGTGCCATTCATCGACTCTCCCCTCCTGAACGAGTAATCCCCACTTCCGACGCAGCATAAGTGCGCTTGGAGCGTCTATCCCTCCACTGTTGCCCGCGCTCGAAGGTAGCTATACCGTCTATAGTTTATACTATACTCATTTGGCTGTACGCGCTCATCGCGCGCATTTCGTATATTTGCATGGATTTGTTGTAGGTACAGTTTCGTGCTCGAAAACGTGCGCATTAGCATTTGCAATCGCAGCATCCTCAACGAAAATTCAGAGCCGTTTTACTTAAGCTTGTCAAAGGCATTTTTGTCGGATAATTTTTCGTCGTAAAGTGCAGTTTTAATTCGCATGAAGTGCCAACCTCCTCAAGCCATTTAAGGTTAGGTAGCTTGAAGCCCTCACGTGCAAAAAGTACAAGTGATAACAGTGTTTTGCTATTCTTCGATTAAATTAATTGTTCGCTAGTGTGATCCTAAACTCTGGTGATATTGAAAGCTCAAGCTCAGCGACTGTTCTTCTTTTAAGTTTGTAACGCGATAAAAGCAGACAGGAGCAAGCTTTTCAAAGTGTGTGCAACTGTTTTTTCGTTTCTCAAAGTGCCGATCAGTTGAAAATAAAGTTTGAAGGGTCGTGTAAACGATTTTTCAATTGTGATTTTTTGGTGTGCAACAAACACAACCGAAAAACAGTGACTTGTTTTTTCTACATGCAGAGTTCTGAAACTCCGTTAAGCTGGATTACATGATTCCCGACCACCTCGCTGTGCCGGTAAGCTTTATTAGAGCAATTCTTAATCATAATACCAAATTTCTCGTTTGCAGTCTCGGAAGAAGCAACACTTGGGTAGTGGATAGATTCTTTTGAATATTCGTGCATGTAATGTAGGCATGATATTATCGAAAATTGGGATTCAAACGCACGCCTACCGAATGTTACGAAAAATGAAATTTTGAATACCCTTCTCGGGATTATCCGGAGAAACAATGACACTTGCGGTCTTAGGATTATTATACGTACGTCAACTTGAGCCGGTCTCCGCAACTCGCCTATTGGGAACGCATACATTCTTCGATAATGTCAGTTGGAGCAGCTGTTGCTGCAACACTTACCGCCATCTCGCGCTCATAGCGTTAAAACATCGAAAAGCTTCTCTCTACTTTGCCTCGCTTGCCTCGAATACGGGTCGCCATTATAAACAGTTGTTGCGGAAATTTTCCACTCTTTAAACGGCCAATCTTTTATTGCGGCTGTACGATTCGACTTTCATTGTATTAAATATGGAATAATATTGTTGAAAGACGCTTTTGTAAATCATTTTTATACCTTTCGTTTTATTTACATTGTGATATGATTTATGCTTCAACTTTTTGAATTTGAGTGATTTGTATCATGATTGTAATGTTTTATCACAAATTGTAAATTATTGAATTTAAATTTTGTTTTAAAAGATATGAATAAAATAATTAATTTTCAAATGAAACATGGTGATTTTTTTTCGACATTTTATTATTGATAACTAAGAGGAATTTGCAATATGAGTTGGTATTTAATACAGATAATAATTTTTTGCTCACTAAATTCGATTGGTTTATTCGCTTATTGGGAGGTACCGATTTGATTAATGATGCTTTGCAGTTTATTAAGAATAGTTTTTTGTACCGGCACACACTCACGAATGTCTCGAACGTTTACTTTTAGAACTTTAGTCAATGCCGGGTGGTCTTAATCCAATTTAAAATTGGAACTTGAAAGATATTTATTTTACGAGATTTCACCACGAGAGCGCATTCGAAATCTTTTTCAAGAATTTCTCAGTATTTTAGTTCGCAGAGTTGTATATTTTTATGTACTCCGTGTCATTTTCTTTCCGTTCACCATGTATAACCCCATACAATCTGCAAGCAGGTTGGGGAAGGAAGGTAAGCTTTGCAAAGGTAGAGGGAGCAATTTACATTTTTATTGAAAAAGTTAACAGACGTGCTTCTTCGTACAGATTCTTTTTTGAATTACGACTTGATGTGAATTTTTTTTACACTCTGTGCTAATTTATAGTTTTTTGTTCAAAATGCAGTTGTATCGTGAATTTTCAGAAACATGCGATGTAATCGATTTTGCTCATGACGGAACATCCATTTAATTCGCATCAAAAAGTATTAATTTGAGAAGTCTATTGATAAATTGAACTCGGGAATTTATCTTAATTGACATTTGAATAAAGTCAAAAGAATATTACGGTCTTTAGCATATAATTTGTTTTTAGAAAAGTATATTTTAAATTACCTTCATCTCTAAGTAGTGTATGTATGCAAGTTTTAATCTTCAAACGGCATCGCTTAAAGTACTTTAGTACTTACTTTGCCATACGACTTTTCGAAAACTCGAGATAGTTAATTCTTATTAAGTCAGAAGTTCGAAAAGTTAAATCATGTTTTATTACCGACATATAATGCAGAGACACACATTTTTATCATCTTCATTTTGAAATAACACTGTATTATACAGTTGGTAAATTCCAAACTGTTTTGGCATATAATATAATATAAGCAGTGGAACGCAACTTCGATTTCATCACTTAGCAAATATGTTTTCTTTTAAACTACATGGAGTACAAACTTAGTTCTGTGTTGTGGAAAATTCATTATAACTTTCAAGATTTTTTATTTAGTATTTTTTTCTTCTTTTGATTCGCATCATTGCATCATTAAAACACTATTCCAGTTTGAACATAAGGTTACATCCGAAATACAGATGCCAGTAATTATATTCTTTATAGAGTCAATGAATGACTCGCAATATAGCAGTCAGAAAAGAAATTCTCCAATAGTATTCAGACATTTTACTGTATGAAAGTTTTCTTTCAACTTTTATTCTCTGTAATTTTTTTGTGTTAAAATAAAATCTCAGTTTTAAGCGTATTTCAGCAAAATCAAGAAATTTTTATCAGAAAAATTATTAAAGAATTTCAAATTGGTTTATTTAAAACTGGTAGTATAACTTTTGATTTCATCTAATAATACCAACAGTGAGACATGTAACGTCGAAAGTTTTATCGTCAAATTATTGAAATTCATTTTTATGTTTTTCCGAAATGACCCTTGTGCATCGTAAAAGTTTTGTTATTAACTGGGTCAAATGTTTGGTGCTGTTCGATTTACTAGTGTTTAAGGTGAATCACCTTTGCCGGTGCACACAAGAGCTCTTTTTTAACAGCGATCGATACATACTCTATTAATGGATTCCAATATCACTAAAAAGGAAAATAATAACTGTTTGCAACTACGATAAATATGTTTGTAATTAAAAATTGAACCGAAGAATCTCACAAATTCCATGGAAAACATTAACCGATAAAATGTGAATCTCGATTCCTTGATTGCTTTTAACACTTATTTTCTTGTTCACGTATCGTCCTGTATCTGCTTACATAAAATTTAAGAGGTTCAAATATTGATTCACCGTAAATTTCCAATTTATCGCTCGGCCATTGCTAATGGAAGACTTAGTTAGTTCGTCGTAACATTTCTCACCGACAAATTCTTATTGCTGAGTTGACGTTTTTGTCACGTATACTATTTCGCAACGATGATGATGCAATGTTTATCCTTCTCGTTATCGATTATATTAAAACTATAGCAAAAAGCTCAAGTTTGCTCTATTTAACCTCAAATTAATGTTAATCAACTTTTCAAGATTAGTACGAATTAGTTTATCGGCGCCATTTCACACTTTTACGATGCTTTTCATTTTTTTCAGTGTTTAAAAGGTTTTTAAAGTGATTTCGCTTTTTTTAATCGTTATAAGTGACTATGTGTATACATCAAAGTTATGTAAAAGGCGATCTGTTAGAAAAATGTGGCATCTTTCGTTCGTACACAAGCGTAGGCATAATTCGAATGCCTTCGTGCCTCTTCGTATTCATATTTGTCATTTTTTCAGTCAATCAACTACTTTTATTCTAAAGTAATTTTTAAATTATTTTCTGTAAGACTACAATTTAAAAAAGTTATTTAATGTAATGTTCAGCTTTGTTAAAGTGTATTTTTTAAAAGACTTCCCTTCAAACGACGAATCAGGCATTTGTACGAAAAAGTGTAAAAAAAGTCGAGCGAAAAAAACCGGTTTCTGGTCACGTTTTCGAAGGGTATATAGTAGTTTTGGTTCTTTCTTTTTAGGTATCTAATAGATCTGCCAAGGAAAAAAATACGCACATATAAACTCTACTGTATGAAGTTGCATTAGCTATAGCGAAACAGAGATGGCTGTATAGGTGGTGAGACAGAGACAGAGAGTAGAAGTAGTCAGGTAGTACCATCTGTTGCTTTTGTATTGTTAATCTCTTTCTCTCTCTTTTTTTCTTCAGTACATATAAGTTCTCCCCTTTCTTTTTCGTCTTTGGTCGCATTATTGTCCATGCACATTTATTTTTTTTCTCTCATTTTTGAAGTTATTATATTCCGGTAGCAGCATCAAATTTCGCTTTATCGAGGAATTTTTAGAACGATTCAAATACAGATTATAGATAATTTTTATATGCTAAGTATGTAAGACAAAAAGAAACTGTAGAATTTCAAAGTCATGAAATTTTTTTAGTAAAAGAACTGCAATATTTCAGCTTTTAAATTTTTAAATGTTAAAAATATATTTATTACTGAGTATATTGTCCAATCGATTATTTTAAAATTTGTTAATTTCATATCTCATTTAAGTAGACTAGTTTTCGAAAAACAAAAATAAAATTTATTTGAAAAATGTTTTGATATAAAAGCTACTTTTAGAAGTAGTTCTGATAAAACCTGTTATATGTATACAGGCTGATGAATGCTCCACTTATAAAACTGTTAGAATAACACTATCAATTTTAAACTTTTCTATTCTTGAATGGTTATTATTTTTATAAAAGATATTTGAAATAACTTCAATGTCTTAGAAACTTTTACGCAATTTAAGAGACTTTTATTACTCAAACGTTAATTTATCGAGGGTAATGCATAACAACTTCGACAGCATCTTTTAGGATGATTTACCCTCATTGTTAAGAGTCGTTTTTTATCATATACTTATTTGAGCTAGTATACATTCTCCCATGTCATTCTTTTTTTTTCCTTACCTTTAATCATATTTGTATAACTATTTTTCATGGATTTCATTTTATGATTAATTGTTACGTTGTGCTACAACATCAACAATCATAGTTGTTTTAATCACTAACATTTTTATTACTGCTCGATCAATCAACTGAGTTCCAAGTTTCTGAATAAATTTCAATTACAGCTTTACATGGAAAACTTGTGCAAAACCAGTGAAAATTCAATTTACTTTTCAATCTTCTGTTATAACCGCACAGTACTTGTCATTACTATAACTTCAACTGAGAAACATATTTAACATTGTGTATTTCAAATTATGACCCAGTCTATTCTTATATTCTCTGTCTGTCTTTCATTCGGCTAGCCGCAAAAACCCCGACAGCTGAAAACGAGTTTCTGTATGTATATCGCTAAAGGCCACATCGTTACTGCTACATAATAATGTGCTCTCTTTCTTTTCATCCATTATAGTATATATTTATTTCTACTGTTTCTCTTTTAAACTTTTTTTGTGCTGTCGCCTTTCAATCTTAGCGTTACAAATCAGTTTTCGATTATTTTAGACTCAAGAGGTTATTGAAATTCATTTTTAAAACCTTTTTTCTTCTTAGAACAGTCGTCAAAAAATAGAAGCTTTAATAATAGACATCTCTAACTACTTTCCTGAACTCCTGTTTTATTCATTTATAAACTTGTATTTCGGAAAATAATTTGTTTGAAATAAATTTTCAAACTTATGGAAAAGTTTTATTCGCAACTAGCATGCATTTAATTACAACTTTAATTGCAATAAATAAAATACGCAAAGTTTTCATTTTCAAGGAAGGTCGCATTATAAGTTGTAAGAGGGTCGTGGAAGTTTTTGAATCCATAAAAATTATTTTACTTGCAGAAATAAATGAAGTGATTTTTATTTCTTACAAATAATTGCATTATGTATTCGAACATTCGAATCGATAAATAATAATTAAATAATATGATTACAAAAGTCTAATCGTTGCTAAATGACGATAAAAAATGACTGCTCATGACAATACATTTTACGTTATTGTGTAATAATTAATCAACTTATAGTATCTTGCTATTCTGATGTTGAAAAGTAGGTTAATTGCATGCGAATATAATTGACTATGTTGTACTGTGTTATAGATATAGCACACTCGTTTATTTAACAGAGAGAGAACGAGAGAGGAATGTATGTTGCACACGAGAATGAGATATCTCAAGTTTTTTCATGATCAACATGTATTGTGTACAGCGAAACATTTTTCGATATAACTAGGGAGAAAAAGACAGGAAGGATGTTTTAGCTTATATTATGAAAAATGGAAAAGAAAGCGAATAGTTGAATTGTAATATTCAGAGAGTAGAAAGCATGAGAGGGCAACAACATCGCAAAAAGAAAAAAGAGCACAGAAGAAGAGGTTAACAAAGCACTATGAATGTAAATATCATGCCCTTAGGGTAAATGTCAGGAGTGAAGGGAAAAAGCAATGGAATGAAAAAGGGTGGTGGACGTAGAAAGAAAGAGAGAGGAGTATGAGTGAAACTAAATAAAAAGCAATCTTCACCAACAGTTTAAGACCTTTTCATTTTGTTTTGTTTTCAATTTTTTTAAAATCTTTTATAAATGTACTAATAAATATTTCTAATTTTCTTTTATTATAAAATATTGAAATAGATTGATCAGCTCATCAAACTTTCATAAACTTTGCATAAGAATTTAGTATTGAAATGTGTAGTAAGTTAAATCAAACGATATTAAAACATCTGCCTAGAAAAAAAGGTGCGAGCGCAGCTTTGGGTATTACGTACAAAAATTATCTTTGATAAAAAAAAATCCAGGACATGAAAATCAAGCAAGGGGTGCCTCGTCTCTTTTTTTAGGTGTGCACGGTATAGAGATCTTGTTGCTTGAAATTCTTTTTTCTTCTTTCCCATGCTCTCCTCCTTGTGCGTATCATCTCCAGATGTTCACTAGTTATAATAACAGGTGACCCCTTACATCAATAATTTTATGCCATGAGAAAAATCTAGACCTATTTTAATTCTCTAATGCGTTTTATATAAGCCTCAATGTTTTTTTAGAGTCCCTTATTATTTTTACATTTTTTTCTACGCCTGTCGAACTAGTTGCGCACATTGACAACAAAATATAACAGATATCGAGTGATGGTTTACAAGATTAGTGAAAACGAAATGCTTGTGTGAACACTTACTAATATGCACGCATCCAACACACATACATACTGCAATTAATCTTATTAGTGCGTATTAGTTTATCGTACGTGTAATTACACTGTTTTCTATACATTTTAATGAGCTGTGTATATTATTCTCTCGTCTCTTATTCACATCTCTCTCTTTTTCTCACGGTTTTGCACTACATAATATAAAAAGATTTTCTCTCTTCTTCGCTTGTTTTTCATATTATTCCTTATAATACTTTCTACACTAGATGGCTTGCGTTTTTTCTTTCACCGTATCTTTTTATATTATTTTATTTTATTTTGTCAAGATTACGAATCAAGTTTTAAATGTGCGCGGAAATGATACAAAATGAAAATATTATCTGCTGCATAAATTATGATGATGCATATTTATTTTAATTCTCTGTACAAATCTCAACTACAGTTACGTTTCTACATAAAGAGGATTTGCAAAATTGATCGCAAGGCAACTATTCGAATAAACTAGATTCCATACTCATTTATCATTGCATTAGGTCATGCACATCGGTCATGCGTACAAAAATGCTATTCATGATAATGGCCGACGAGAATGAAAAAAAGTAAATATTGTTCGAATCTCCATGGCTGTTTGATATTGATTTATTCATGCAATTTCTATTATCTGCAGGAACGAATCGATGTTCGCTTGTTTAGATTGAATCGAACGATTATACACATGCTGTACACATTTGTTGGATATCGCGTAAAGATTTTCCCTTTTTTTTGTTAAAATTCTGTGTTATAAAATCTCTTGTTAATCTCACTGCACATCCGCATCAGTATATAATACTATTACATTCCATATACTGTAGTACTAGTTAATGAAACCTCCCCGTTTTTTCTATGTCGACAAACAAAAACATTTGCAATCAATAAACGCTTTCTCCTTAAATACCGCAGGAAATTAATCTCTCGCAATGTCTATACCTACAAATATTATCCATTCCGTATTCGATTCACCTTCTCTCCATCGGTTACTACATTCACCAACGATAGCCCGACAAACATTCCTGCAGAATTGCAAGCTGTGCAATGCATTGAACTATTCACTTTACTCTCTCTCTCTTTCTCTCTTCATCTGATTCTTCTTTGTGTGCATGTATATACTTGCGATGGCGACGAGCTCGATTATCTGATAATCTTTTAATAAGAGAATGAAGCCAAAGTGCTTCGTTCGGGTCAAGTCTATTTTGTATATAAAAATATTTTTAAAGAAAATATATTATGGTTTTAAGAATAAATTTACTCTATTTTTTGTGCCGTTCATTTAAACATATATTTGTATCAATTACTACTTCAAAGAAAGTTCCAAGGCTATAAAAAAAGAAAAATAAATATCTATTGTTATCGATCTTCTACTAATTGTAAAAATTCATATGAATTACTGGATCATGTTCTTTGACGATGTATTTAATAACTCGAAATAACATTAATAATACATGATGATATCATTCGCGATAAACATGCCTTTTTTAATAAAAGTTAGTTAGACATCTAGAAAATGCAAATGAGAATATTTTTTGTTCCAAGCGTGCATGAATCAGCGCGACGAGCATGATTCATTTTTCTTTCACCTAAAACTCGTTGAATCAAATTCGAAACACAATATGATAATTTATCATCTTGTCATGCATGCTTGTTGAAAAAAAAAGCAAAATTAATTTTCAAAGTACTCGTGAGAAATTCTCCTTCGTGTTTTTTTTGGAAATAATTCTGACTGTTAGCTTGTCAAGTGCTTATTCATGGCTTCATTATGAACCTTGATGATATTGATAAAATGAGGGCTTTCATTTATTTTATAGTGTACTTGATCAATTCGAACTTTTAAATATAAATTTTTTTCTCGAAACCGTAGACGTACAGATTTTCAATTCTATCTGTTGCGGTATAAATAATGCAGATCTGAAAAGACTTCTATTGTACAGCGATGACATCTCTTCGTTATACTACCTTTTTTGACATGCTGTTATTTGAAAGAACCTCGTCTGCGAGAGTGTGCATGTATACTTTCTTGCCCTATTCAGCCTCTGCTCCAATTGCTTTTACTTCTTTCCTCATACCAACTTCCAACATTCTTAAAACGATGTATATAGATAAAATGGAATTTTCAAGAAGAAGAATTTAAATGGCAAGTTGTGAATACTTTTTAATGCGCTGCTCTCTATCTGTGAAGTAAAGTTCATGTGTACCTTTGATGGCCTGCGTAAAAAGTTTTTTCGACTCAATTAGAAACCGTTGATAATATCGCTGTGCCACTTAAGTTTATGTTCTTAAGTACATAGTAGTTTGAATGATTTTGCAAGTTTTTTATTTGTACATTGAAGTAAGTAAGTAATAAGTTCGTGTTCGTTGCAAAAGGTAAATAATAAAATGAAGAATGATTAGCGTTGCTTCGACGTGTTTTTACACCGTCGTCCTTGTAATATCACGTTGAAGGAGATAGTATAAACAGCACCACGAAATGTATTTTCAAACATTTCGTGCAATCGTATTTCTTCTTCTCTGCAGAGGTTCATAATAGATTGAAAAATTACAGAGTCATTTACAACAATAACTATATGTACATGTTGTGTGCATGAATCAAGAGAAGAGGAAGGAAGAGACAAAAACTGTTGAGGGCATTGACTCTTGTGTGCGTGTTATTACGTTCGACCGACGTAGAATTCCGGAAGCGTAGTTACATACATTTATATTGTAGTACGTATGTACATATAGTACATAGTACAGTAGGGTAAAAAAGCTGTTTCTTAAAGAAGGTTGAAGAGAAATGAAAACCACTTAAAACTGTGGAAAACAATTTCAATCCAACTTCTGCTGCTGCTACTACCACCACTACTGCTGTTGCTTGCAACTGCTTACCCTCTTTTTCTCCTTTCTCTCAGTATTTTTTCAATTTTGTTCGTGCTTTATTTGACAGAAAAACTTTTTCGCTTTTCCGTACGTTTTGGCGAAACATTATTCTTACGTCTTATACGCTTTAAAAAGAGGTTATAAAAACGACTTACTCAAGGATATTTTTTCCCTTATCGTTATTAGATATAACAAAATTAATGATTACAGATTACTAGCAGGTCTTAATCTAAGAAAGCTATAATATTATCAAATTAAATATAACAGATTGATAATAACTCCGTAGATAAAAGAACCTTTTTAAGACCGAATCATTCCTTATCTCTAATTTTATTTTTTATGGTCAAATTGAAATTTATATTTGGATTATTTTCGATCTCATCCATATCACTACTCCTTACCGCTTTCTAGGCGAACAATCCAATCCATGGAATGGATTCTTCAGACTTTTGTTCTCTTTTTATTTTTCTTTGAGTTTGTCATCTTTCTTACAATTTTTTACTGCTCAGTCTTTGCACTTCCCTAATTTACTTTGCCGTAACAAATTTTTACTGTTGCTTTACTCATTTTAGACTTCCTTTTTTATCGCAACTCGCGCTGTAAAGTATTGAGAAGTAAATTGAATGAAAAACGTTCTTAAATGAAGTAAAAAACCATTCTTGGGGGATAGTTTTGTTATTTTTTTCTTCGGTATATTACGAATTTCCGATTAAATAAACGACCTAACTGTTGTTGTACTTGGTAAAAAATAACAGGGAAGAAAGAAATGGAAAAATTTAAATTGTAGATATTCACATTGAGATGAGTTCTTTGAGCTATTTTCTTCTTCTTTTTCACTAGGAATAAAATACACTTTCAGACAAATGGAAAATGTCGTCTTGCGTAAACACGCGCTGTCGTTTTATCGACATTCCATTTTAAAACTTTTGTATTTCATGTGTATACATGTTTTGTGTTTAGAACGTAAAATTGTATCATTTAGACTTTTATTTAACTTTTTCTCAATTGTTAAAAAAAGCAAAGAATAATGCTCTTTTTATAATTTCAATCATATTAAAGTTCGAGCTGTATTTTTTGTTCTGTATATTTTATTATGATTATATTTTTAATGAAACTATGATTTAATGGAGATTAAAATCTTTTAACAGCTTGCACTCAATTTTATTTGTTAGAAATGAAACAGGACAGCTATTACTACTACAAATAGATGTCGTTTTTATCGATCGACCTTCCAATCCATTTTCATTCGCTTTACAATTTATTTCCATTTCTGTGCAAGCAAACTATTTCGTTAATTTGTCCGAGTTATTAAATGAAAAACGCAAAAAAGAACGAGAATGAAAGAAAAAGGAAGAAAAGCTAATCAATGTAATTGATTTTCATTTCCGTGATTGCGTCATTCAATTTATTTTCTTGTTTACCCAAGCTCGCCCTCTTTGTATCTATATCTGTATATTCTCTTTATAAATGTACATATATATTTCGTTCAACTTATTTGATTTATCTATTTATCTATGAGAATAGCATTGGTTCTCACTCGATTCCAAATATAGGTTCATTTTTAAAATTAGTTTTGCTATTCTGTATAGTTGTTAATGACTTTTGAAAATCAGTTGAAATGCTGTAAGTAGTTGAACGAAATTTGAGTAAATTCATCTTCCATCTCCTTCTCGGTTAAATCTAATTTTTCATATTCTCTGACTTTTTCTGAAAACTATCTACAACTCAGCATTATATACTTTTTTTATCGTTACGCTTACTTTCAGGAAAGAGTTTGACTCGAAAAGGAAGTTTATTTTATGATTGGTCGTTCCACGAATAAAATGACATTCAATTTTTTCTTTCTGTTGCTTGAAAAATCTCATTTAGTTGATATACGTGCTTCACAAAATATAGATTAATCTTAAAATATGTTTGGAACCATTCAAAAGATTTGAAATTCAACGAAATCTAAAATGGTGATGCGAATCGATTTTTGCCAATAAAAATTTATTTTTTAAAATGCATAATATGCTCAGTCACTCAATAAGTCGTTCTATATTAAAATGCGTTTATGACGACCTATATTTCTTTTTTATTTAATAGTTAGTTTTAAAATACATTTTTTACAAAGTCGTTTGTATTCATTTCACGATAACGAAATGTTCGAATTGTATTTTTTGTTAAATAAATAAATCGCTATATCATCGCTTTGAAAACTTTTTCTTTGTATCTTTCTATAGACATTCATTATTTTTATCTTCGATAATTGAAAAGTTTCATATTCTTATTTTGTTCAACTTTTTTATACATAAATTTTTTCATCATCTTTTCCTTATTTTTCATTATGTATGTTTTTACTACATCATTTAAACCAACATGAAAAAGAGATAAGAGGATCTTTATTTCACGAAGTTACAGTGTACACAAAATGTGAGGGGAAAACACAAGTAGATCTACCACATAGTTTCCGAAAACGTATACGTGTACGCATAAGGGGGTTGCATTCAACAAAGATAATTTTAAATATTCTGATGTTACATTGGTTTCAATCAATTTTTCTCTTATCGTAAACTTCAAAAAATGTTTTAATGTGGTTTCTGTATAAAATAATAAATCCATTCATCATTGTTTGATGAAGTTTCAATTATATTATTTTAGTGTTGTAAAACAAAATAATTGAGATACTTATTTGAACTTAACATTTGCATAACTTTCGAATATTCTTTTTGACCCGATAAAATAATTGTACATTTAACAATAAACTTAAATAACTTTTTATAAAAGTAAAAAAATCAAACACATGAAGAAAAATAATTTTCATTCAAACGCGTTAGTAGGAAAAAATGTAATGACAATTCAAACGTACCTGAAATAAGAATCGCTTACGAACGTCGTTCTCGAAAGTATTTTTATTCGTCTCGTTTATTTGAAAAATCGACTATGAAAATACTCACTACAAAGAGAAAAGATTTTCGCTATATTGCCTGTCGTAGCTATAGCAATTTTCGAGCAGGGGAAGAGAGGAGAAAAGCAGCAGTGGCAGCAGAAGGTGAGGGGAAGCAGGGAAGGGATTTATGATAGCGATTGGCGAGGATAAGTACTGACGTTTATCGAAGAACGACAACGAGGGCACATGTATATGTACGAATACAAGCGTATATTATATACACACAATACGAGAAAATTAATGAAAATAACGCCGTAAGATAAATTGCCTCGATATTGCGCGCACGCACGGATTAATACCCTGTATTTCGCAGTCGTTGTTGTTGCTGCTGTTTTTGTTGTTTTTGTTAGTGCTGTTGAAAACAAAATCACGTGATTTGTAAGGTTTCATTTTATATTGCGATTGCAAAACTTAACCTTTCGTACCGCCATAACCAAGTAATGCAACAAATTATGAATCTATACATCCTTTGATCTTCCTTATACTTTTACTGCTATATTATATTCGAGTTTTAATTTCGTAATTTCGAAAGATCTGTTGGTTCCCGTTTACCCAGTATTTACTCACATTTGTTATCAGGGGTTCAGAGAATTTTGAAATTACTCTGCAAACGTAAATGTTTTGATAGCTCTTTGAAATTTGAGCTCACTGAGTTCGCTGTACGTTCTTTGTTCGTTTTACCTTTGGTGTGCAGAGTTTTTTTCCATTGTAACGAAGCATAAAGCGTAAATAAATTTTTGAAATTGATAGCTCTTTCAAACTGAAAAAATGATGACTTGACATAAACTACAATTTTCAATAATGACGCATTGCTCATAAATTTTCCGTAAACAGCATATTTATATGTAATTAACAAACATCTTCTTTTTTATGTTTCAGGTAAGCTCACAAACATCTTAAACGAACATCCATAATAAACTTGGTGAAACTTGTAAGTTTAATATGCAATGTATTTGCACAAAATCAAAGAACAAAAAAAAAACAACATATTAGATCCATTGATATTCATGTTCCTTTATATAATACTTGATCAGTCTATATAACGTCATTGCTGCCAGGCAATGTAATTTATGATAAGAACAAATCGATATCGCACCGCTCTTTTGATTTATCTACCCCTATTAATCTTGAAACGTCAATTCTATTCAAAGCCTCGCTTTATATACACATGTAACTTCAAAGGAAAATGAAAAAAACAATTTAAAGTCTCATTTTACTTGGTCGTTATGATATTTTCTCTTATATGCGCAAAATCCGTCTTTTTATACAACCACCCTCGCGACGCACAGACGATTTATTAATCTCATGTGTGAATAGCAACGGTGAAATTTCATTTAACGGTCTTTTCCTCTCCTTTTCTTGCTAATGAAACTTATAAAAAAAGCATGTAAGGGTTTCTTCTCCCTTTTACTCTCAAACAATAATTTCATCGACATTTATCAAAGAAAAAGAGAAGTTTGCGCTTTAAATCAAGATGAATAAATCATCGCGAATGTGCGGGCTGTCGCAAGCGCATACAGCATTATAGCTCGTTGAGCACATCCAATTTCTGAGCCCGATAAATAATTGGGAAAATTGGCGGTTTCGAGATCGGAGCAATTTTTTCTTCAGATTAAAAATGAGCTTTATTCTGCAAGAAAATTAATAAGTATCGCGGGTGAGAAGTTGGGACACATTAGCAATTTGATGCGGATTATCGAAGCAGCGCTGCGAGGTGTGATGCGTTGAAATTTATTTGGCAACTCTTGGCAACTCGTTCTCGCGTCTGTGTACACCTACAACTACATGTGCATTCTATATTACTTTATATATACCAAACACGTACTCTCAAAAGCAGTGTGAAACAGATACTTTTATAATATGCGTGCGCACGCCTATATACGTATGCAACGAAGGGGCTGGCACTCGTGAGGTCATCGTACTGTGGCTTTTTTTCATCTCATTTTTTAGCTTCCAACTTTTAAAAGCGTCTACAATTTTGAAGAATGACAATGCAGACGACATAACGTGCTTTGATACTATAAATAGCGAGTGAAACTTATCCATGCGTTAAACGGGATTATCATGCCAAAAATGCTTAAGCCGATACAGCAGCAATAAAAAATTTTACTATTCTCGCGGCTATTTAAAAAAAAAGGTACAAAAGTGTCGTATTATAACTAACTATAGTGTTGGGAGCATTCACCGTGAATTTTCACTTCCTATTCTACGTGTCAGTCTTTCTATTATTTTATTTTTTTACTCGCAGCAAGTATTGTAACAATTTTCACATACACTCACATAGAGTGGAACATTGCTCGGTGTAATGTACTATAATTGCAAACCTCCTGACGACTAATGAGAGCCGCTGCTAAAAGGAACTTCGGAATTATTAAAAGTACATCAAACATACACGTCTGTACAATACACAGAAGATGTAATTCAATGTTTCCGCTCCTGTATATTAGATTTTAATTTATAGAATGTGCGGAAATTCTGAATTCACATCGCACGAAGTACCTGCGCTAATATATACACATAAGCCTGCAGGAACACTAAATTTATTGTACCTCGCAGATGTACATATTTTTATGCTGCATTTGCACCGACGAATGGTACGTACGCGAAGCTATTAACTTTGATGAATAATTATCGTTAAGGCTGATAAGAAAAAACCGTAAGAGATATTACGGTGGAGTTTTTTTTCTTTTCAGAAAACTATTCGTTTCTTATAAAGACTTATTGCATTTGTGTGTGTAAAAACACGCTGCTTAGGAAAAAAAGAGAGTCAAACTAACTGGAAGTACCACTTATACAAATTTCGCAAATTTTCGATGAGTCCAACTACGGAAGTCATCCATCTTTTAACGATCACATGCAACGAAATTTCACCAATGAGACCTGTGCGTGTACCGATAATAATAGTTGGATTCAGTGTCTTCTCACATGCGTATAAACCGAGGCTTAATTAAATGAAAATGATTTTTCGTTGCTTTACGGTTGATCATTACAGTAATTATTTGTGCAAGCTAGCAGTATTCGTGTGTATAAGCACTATAACGAGATAACGAGTTACGGAACATAAAAAGAAAAGATACTACTTCTTGCCTTTATTGTTACTCCCCTCTCTCTTTTTCCTGTGCGCATGTAAATTATCGTAGCTAAAAATTAGCTCGACTAATGAGGTGTAAATGTATCATTTTTGATCATTACTCTGCATCATACGCCGTAATGAAGTCTCTCGCCAGCAAAACAAATCAGCCAATCGAAACACAAGCTTGGCACTTAATGTGCTGCGTAAATCAATTCGGTTAATAACGTACACGGAACCGCAGAAATCAGTTTCCAGGCGCATGCAGGGACTGCGCGTCTGCAGCTAAAGGTATACCTCTGCGTCATGTGTCAGTTTTCTATATCTAAATCAGATTGTCGACCTAGTGCAGCTGCAAACGTACATCAAACTACCAGCCGTGTATTCTGAAATTGCTCAATTTTGATTACTTTTAAGCGGTGTTTCGGTAAATCGATCCGAAGCGCGACTTCGCAGTTGATATACCGAAAAAGCTCGTTATACATTTTACTTTCGCGTGAAATAGCTTTTTCGTTCCTGCTCGATTAATTGTAATGTAATCTCGAGCCCTCGTTGGAAATGAAAAAGAGGTGATTCATACTGTGTGCATTGCATAGAATAATGTATTTTGCAATCGCATGGTCTAGTTACATGCTTCATTATGAGCTGTGCAAAACAAAAAGTTATTATTCAAGCTTAATAGGTTCCCTCGGTGCATGTAATGAAAAATACAACGCCTGTCAAATTGCGAAACGTCAGCTCGAAATTGGAGCGAACAATGTGTCGCGTGTTTAATGAAATCTAAAGAATCAGCAAAAACTCCACGGATTTACAGTCCTTATCGATTGCGTTCATTTTCGCTTAATATTTTAATTAAAATTCTCTTTTTGCACTCAGCATAATGCATAAAATTACCAAGCATTATTTTTTCTTTCAACGAATAATCGAATATAAATTAGTGTATTATTAACGTGAATCAGAATCAAAGAGTAATAAAGACGTGATTGTCGGAGAAAATTAAGAGATTCGGTGGACGCGAGGAAGAGAGGTAAAATTTATATTTATCGATCATTACAACGAAAAATCCATGAAATTAACTGAGTTAGCTCGCATGATTCAAATTTATATAAATCGCTCGGCTTGATTAATTTTTTTTTCGCCGTTATAATACTCCACATTGTGCGATGCATTATTATTATCATAAAATTCATTAAAACTTTATGTGTTTCGCAAGATTAAACAACCCCTTTGAATACCATAATGTATAATGATGTATATATACAGAGATAAGTGTGGAACCTCCCCCTTTTTATGCGATAAATTGGCCAGATAAATCGTAGTAACTTTTTTAAGTACTTTTCATTGTTACTTTACCTCTCTGCCAGACATGATTATACTCATCTAAAAGGAATTTCTTTGCGTGTATCTAAAAACAAGAACAACCCGTTTGATTTACACATTATATGCATGATAATTCCATCGCAGGTACTTTGTTGTACTGACTTTAGTGAGCTGAAACCCCACTTTATTCACATATTGGCGTAAAAAATGGGCACACTAATAGCAGGTAAATAAAGGAACCGAGCATTGAAATGTTTGTTGCATTTAAAGTCATCATATTTTTCGATTTGTCCACAAATGACAAAAATGTACATTTTCCTAGCGTATCCAATATCCTGCAAAGATAAATTTGTGACTAGAAAATAAAGAGATAGCTGCACCACAGTAAAAAAAATATCGGTATAAAAGTTATTCAATTGCGTGTCTCTCGCAGAATCTCAATGCGATGATAAATACAACTTGCAACGGCCGCTACGTCGTAAATATATTTATAATTGAATCTCATTGATTAATGCATCTCAATTGAAATATTTTATCGATTTTATATTGTACAGATCGTATTTAAATAACGTAAATACGTATTTTATTACTGAGCATTAATATTGCTGCAAAGCATCGAAATCGAGAGATAAATTATGCTGGCAAAGCTCGTTTCCAAATCGAAAAAAAATAAATACCCTTCGCTCGAGCGAGTGTACGTGTTTGGAAAAAGTCCGCTCAGTTGTAATTTATAAAACATTTGCATATCAATGGGATTATTACGAAATTAAAGTTATATTTTCTTTCCATTATGCGCTCGCAGAACGAGCGTTGAAAAATGGTTACTTGAAGAACACAATTACCAAGAAAAAGAAAAGCTTCTTTTGTATGCTCAACGAGATGAAACCTTCGTATTATCGACAAAACTTGATTCGTTCGAAAGTATGCATGAAATTCACCGCTGCTGCTGCTGCTGCTTCTTCTTTTCATTATACTCGTCTAGATTTAGAACAATGTCAAGGTGCAGGTACCGCGCTAAATAGTACAACTACGCAGATGCTCGGAAACAATACGCTTCGTGTGACAAATATAATTCCCTTGGTTTAATAATAAGTCGCGGCTGAATAAAATTATTACGAGTCACGAGCATGTAGCCATCGGCAATGTAGGCATCGCGTGGGCGTTTACACGTGAAAGTCGATATACGAGCAGCGGCGTTGGTGGCGGCAGCAGCGACGAGGGTGTTAACCTCGCGCGCAATGCCACCCGAATGCCAATTTGTGTTAGTGCACGCGCGCGTGTACGATATCGATGTTATTGGTTTTTGCCTTGCACTTACTTCGATCGATCGTCGATATTTAATTTCACTCTCGAGCTTTAAGTACAGCAAGTTTGTCAATAATACTTAGTAATTACAGATTATCCAGTCAAGTCATTTCTTCTT
>CACVKI010145712.1:34350-49281 GCA_902732785.1 Trichogramma evanescens
CCCTTTAAATATTAATAAATAAATACTTGTTGAACAAGCCGATTAGGTCGGCAGATTATATCTGCAAAGTTGATGTATACATACTTTTTGAAAAAAACAGCTTGAGTACCGCGGCCACTCGCGCGCTCGCACGAAACTCATTCATCGACCTTGGAAAACCATTTCGAGCTACATACATACGCGAACACGTAATTATGGCTTTTAAAACGGACTCGTCAATTTTTATAAAACAATGTTCGGTGTTGATTATAGCCTGGATGCCAACTCCGCAAAATACAGTTGATTTTAAATATCTGGAGAGCAACTGCGGCAACGGGAACTTGATCACTTTCCGGAATGCGTTTTTAACTTAGACGATGGCTATCCCATGCGAGGTATTGAGTACTGACAATTATATTAAACCATGCATCGTTAATGCCCTCTCTAGTTTCGTACTTTCAGCTGCAAATAATTACGTCGAGGATGGAAAAAAATTCAACCAGTCATTCTAATCGACCACTTGTAAAGTATATGTAATTGCAATCCTTGCGAAGGTATTTCGTAAGCTTATATCGTCTCTGATTTTGTGCGTCCATGTCACGGAGAAAAACGACTACGCGCGTGTTTCCGGGTAAATTTAATTACCGGCTCTTGGGTAAATATATGTCTTTTTAACGACATCGCATACAACAGGCGATTTTCATTATTCAACTGTGATGTGTATGAATGGAATCGATATAAAAATTTGCGAAAAACACGGGAGAAAAAATGTACCCTCCAGAGACAGCAGATTTTTTTCCGCGGAAATTTACATCGGCGTGCATTACAGGCTGCTGCTGTTCGTAGCGCGTACGAATGAATAATTCACGGGTACTTGGCGTATATACGAATCGTTAAATTGATTGAAACGAAACGAAGCGCAAGTTTATGTATTTTTTGCGTATGTACGAATACTGGCTGTGGAAACGATTTTGTTGCCGTCGATGAAATTGACTTATTTTTTATAACTTGCTTTCAAGTTGTGCACTTATGCCATTTGAATATTATGCAAGCTGTACATATGTATGTTTCATGTGTCATGCAGTTTGTCGTTTTAGTAGGTCAAGCAGCTCCCTACTCTCGCGCTCAGCACAGTGTATGTGTGTGCGCATGTATAGATATATTTTTTAAAGTAAATCGATATTTCCAATTTTTATATCAAGCGATTTTTTTATACTTGCTCCACTTTTGCAAACTCAAGTACAAGTAAGAGCTTTTAATCGGATTTCTTAATGATACTATCGCAAATCTAATTCGATATGAAAATCAACAAAGGCTGCGGATGGGTTTCCAACGCAAAAAAGCATGCATCACGTAGAAAAACAAGAATTTCGGATTTCGCCTTAATTACATGCATGGTTCTCTCCTCTCTCGCAAGCCATACACATGATCGCTATTATTCCCTCTCACTCGAGTGTCTTCGGAATTCTTTGATGTTGTGTGCGAGATATCTCTTATAATGACACTACATAACATAAATTCCTCTCGCGGTGCCTCTAAGATTGATATAATTACACGTATACGAACTTCACGACACATGCGCTTCTGAGCCCTTCCTGCTGTAGTTTTCTGTAAATCGTTTTTAATATTTCATGTAATACTTTTTTTCTTCATAATGTTATATTATTCGCTCATACCTTCCATGACGTATCATCTTTCTCTCGGAGATTTTTCCTATCTTTTCAGCTGGAATAACTTGCTATTAATATAAAACAGTGCAAGATTCCTCGGCACGGCGACTCATCTTTCGCGAAATCTTATACAAGTTACGCTGAAACGATGACGCGACTCTATACACTTGTCGCTCGAACGCTCATCTCTTTTATTCTCATGAATATACGATATGACATTTTTTGATTGAACCATTTGGCCATAAATTAGAAGGGACTCTCTTTCTCTCTCCCTCTCTCGTCTCTTATTCGCGAGATGTTGCCAGTAAAAAATCTCACAACTATATTATATGAACGTTATATTTCTCCTCGTTTCTTTGTGGCACTAATAAATCGATGTGCATCGTGATTTTCATGCGAGCGATTAGAAAAAAAGCCCAATCGATCTCATGCATAAACGCATCGATGGACACATAAACGATTCTTTATGCAGCATTAGTTGCAGATAAATCGATGAATGACGAGCTCTGCATAGCACCGAGGCAGAAATAAAGGAAAACTTGTTCTTTAAAGTCAGCGTGTATGACGTACTCCTGTTTATTTTTTAGTTGCTTATTCTTAATACAGAAAATTCATTGATACATTGTAACGTTCGATTAAAGTGAATTCGTTGGAGGATATAAGTGACGTGTAATATAGCTGACAAAATTTCACGATTCGGGCTGTAAAAAAATGATTGCGTGCAATCCGCATATGCTATTGCTCAAGTTTTATGCACATATATATGATCGGGTTCTATTCATATCTTTAGATTGGCTTGATAAATGTTTATTTTTTGTCGACTTAGTAATACATTTACGACAACCGAACTGTACGTAGGCTCTTGCATGACGCAGATAATAAAAAATTAACTATTACATCAGTTGAGTATTAATCAACGCTTCCCGAGTTTTATGTAGAAAGGGATTTTAATCGCTGCAATCGATCATGTCACGATATATACAAGTTGTATAGTTATATATCCACGAGAAAGAGAGAGAGAGAGAGAGAGAGAGAGATCTTGCAACGTATAAAAACGATTATAATTTTCGATAAAACTGCGTTCTCCAGCCTTTGGAAAATTGATGTTATTTCGTAATCAGCAAACGTCATGCTTTTTTATGTAATTATTATTACTCTTTTTCCTTTTTTCATTACTCGGCTATATACTCGTGATGATGTGTTTGTGATAAATTTGAAAAATAATTGCTTTTATTCATGTAAGCCGTGAATCATAATGTGAAATCATTAAAGTTTATTAGAGGAAAGTGGGTTTTTTTCACTCTGCTTTTATTTCAAACTGAATAACAAATGAAATTTTTTTTTATTGTTTAGAATTCAATGTACGTTTGTTAAATTACGTGTTGGGAAGAGAAAGGATCGTAAGCTGAACATAGTTTCTTTGACTTTCTAAAAATAAATATCTCTTTATGTACAACCTGATAACTTTATTAACTCAAAACAGAGCCCGAATATCAGATCGGTGAGTGGGAAGTATCAGCGAAAAATTAAAATACTTTTGCCCCAAACTTTGTTTTTCTTGTACTAAATTTTCAGGCGTCGATTAAAAAATTCAATTTACTCTTTATCTAAACGTTCCATTATTCATTTGAAAGTTGAAGGAATTCACAAAATGATTTTTCTTTATTAAAGTACGATAAAATATTTAACAAAAAGGTTTTAATATTTCATTGTATTCTCGAGTAGATTGTAGATCATATAATGGAAAAGGGGAAACGAAAATAGAAAGAGGATTACAATCGAAAACTGCAAGTCTGACTATATAAGCTATATATACAGGGGAGGAAGAATGAAGGCTTTGTATAATAGGAACGTAGGCATGCTTGCTACATAAAATACATCCTTTTTGTAATAATATTGTACTTGTTCGCCAGTTAAACGCGATGAATATTCTAAAATATATCGCACGAATAGTTTGAAAGATTTTATAAACCAGAGAATGCGAGAAACGACATATCGGTGTCGGCGCGCTCATCTCCCCGTGAATTTAACACAAAATACTATACGCGCGATGTTTGGTCTCGACTTAATATACGCGAAGGCACATACACATTATAAAAGCAAGGCAAAATTGAGAAAAATGAACGATACATTAGAAAATTACATTCCTGGCACGAGCGAGCAGGCGGGTAGGGGGCGCGATGAGTGGCTATGGAAAAACATGATGGATGGTAACAAGCAACTCTCTCGTGTTACGGAAAAATGGAAAGGTTACTGAATAGCCTCTTTATGTACGCGCGCGACTATATATCGTACACGACTTTCGAAGCTTTTACATCACTCTTCTTAATGCGTTCGTTGTAAAAAGTACATTACACATTTAAATAACGCAAAAAGAAGTGAAAATAGATGGCGTATTAATTCTATAATTCAATATGTGAGCGCTCTCTCGCATTGCATCGCACAGCGGGACGAATTGAAAAAAAGAAAGCAATGGCAAATATCGAGTAATGGCAAACCATAAAAGTGTTTGCAGTCGTTGAATCTCTCCCTTCTCTTAGTTTCTTTGTAACGTCGCGCAAGCGCATATTCTCGAGACATTTTTTTTTTTTTATTAAATCAGGTTAATTTGCACACGCGTGCTCATACAAATGCTCTCGGGCAGCCAAACAAATAGTAGCGAAATGTTTAACAGCCCGTATACGTATTCTCTCTAGACGACAGATAAAACGTGCATGTACGATTATGTGTCTAAGGTACGAGAAGAGAATGAGCTCGACAACCCCTCGAGTGGGATTCAAGATCCTTTTCTGTGTCTCGACCCTTACGTGTCTTACACATATAGATGTGAGAATCAATAATACTTCATTGCGTCTTGTCGAGTCCACTGCTTTTTTCCATCACGTTCATATGAAACAAAATATATGAGAGAAAATAATCTGTCTAATCTATCTATCATATTAACCATAAAACTTTGGTGATAAACTTTGTCATTACTACTTGTCGTTGGTGTACATTTCAAACAACGGCAGTGAAGGCTATACACACTCGCTATATATGTGTATGAAATTCATTTCGCTTTGAACAAACGAGCCTCGATGTGAGTGTGTGTGTGTGTGTGGGGGTATGCGTGCGTGTGTGTGTACATAAATACACATACATGTTGTACAAGAGAGATAGCAGCTTTATGTCCATCGACCTGAGCATACCCCTATATATATGTATGGTACAAGATTAAAAGTACACAAAGAGAGGGAGAAAGCAAATTGCTACACACAGTGGAACAGCAGAGGGAAGTACCAGCAAGCAAAGAGGGGCGATTGAGAAAGACCGCAAGGGAGAAAGAAAAGATTTGACAAAAGAAGACTTTATACTGCTTTGTCACTTGAATATTTCTTCATTTTTGCTAATGGATGATTTTTTACACACAACCCAATTGACTTGACAACTTAATTGTTTGTCTCTCGATTAGTTTTTGCCTGTTCTCTTGCGGGTCTGTGCGACACAAACTTTTCCTATAAACTGCCCGTTTAACTTTACATTTAAAGTTCGTTTTTTTTGTTATTTTGGCAGGAAATGGGTATTTAAAGAAGTATGCGCACGTCTGCAGAAAAATAAAAAGTTGGCTGTTAAACAAAATTCTATACATGTCTAACTTTTGCAGTTATGTTTAATCATTCCAAAATTTGCTTTGTTAGCGACACTTTCAAAATATACTTGCATAAATTTATTTATGAATGTGTACTTACATGCTTTTTTTAAATATATTATAACGTACGTCACGTTTAATTACTCGTGACCGCAATTTATGCATAAAATAATAAATAATACAGTCCGCTATTCAAATTATTATCATTATTATTTTTCGATCAAGTAACGTTTGGCAGCTTTTATACTGCGTTTATTTTTCTACGATGGTCAAAACGAGATCAATCTAACGTATATTTATTATGAAAATCAAATTAGATCGCGCACTACCTATTACCATAACCTGTTATTTTGTTTAGCTGTTAATTTATTTTATTATCTTGATATAAATGGCGATTCATATTTTTACTTTTTCTGCACTTATGTCTATCTCTTACAGCATTTTGATGTATATGTATTTTAGTTTAATTTACTCGTTCGAGAAAGCAACCCAATTTCACAATTTCACAGTGTTTTATACGCATTTCTAAAATTAAGTTCAGATTTGCAATCGCGCGAATACTCTACAAATAGCTTCTGATTCAGCTGAAAGAATATTTTCTTCAATTCTTCGTGCTTGCGCTTAAATATCGACAAACTTTCATCGAACGAGCAAACTTGTATATTAAATTTGTTCAACATGTAAGTTTAACGATCAGTCTTAATTTAAACTTTTCCGTTTTTATTTAATTTTGCCTTAACTGATAAATGGCACTGGTTAAACTAAAAAAGTTGATTTTGCTGAAACAAAGTTATTTGGTTTTTCGCCGAGAAGAATTGAGTGAATTTTTCTGAAGCAAAAGCGAGTCTATTTTTTTAGATCAAAGATGAAATGGCAACTTTGTTTGAGAAAAGCGATATTGTTGAGCTTTTCTTGTATCAAAAACGACAAAGATCCTTTTTCATCTCGACGCTATACATACGCACTCATACATCGGAGTCTTTGTGTAGCCTAGTTTGTTCTCGTGAATTCAACTCACGATCGGGTCGTTACGTGGCCGTCCGTTCATACATAAAATGTCAAGCAAAGATAAATAGACAAGATCTGTTTATTTCTCAAAACTTGGCATACTAAATATTTTCCTGTTATTTCGAATATTTGCGTTAAAAACGTAATTTCAAATTGTCTAGCTACGTGACGTAGTAATAAAAAAAGTAAGAAAGTGTCAAGTTTATAGCAGAAAAACGAAATGAGAATAGCTTGCACAAATTCGATGCGATGAAATTTGATAAGCTTCGCTTTTCTAACGAGATTTATGCAAATTCTCGAAATTATTCTTTGCTCGACTGCGTGCTCCGGCTCATATTGCATAAATATCTTGAGCCGAGAAGTGCTTAACTAACCATTATTCAATCTTTCATTATCTTTTGCTTATATTGTTGTATATTTGCGCTTTAAATTGTTGTATCTCGCGCTTTGTTGTTTTGCAGTAAAGTTGCGTTGCGTCACAATGTCGATAAGAAAAAAAATCATACGTTTTCGATAATGATTTTGTGCGAGTTGATTTGCATGTGGTTCTGCAGAGGCAAAAATATTTTTGACGGTAATACTTGCTCAACGTAGTTCATCATGCATTGAAAAAATTCAGAATTCATGGATATGTACCAGTGTTCGATAATTACTATGAAACCTTTGCTAAAGTAAGAAATAAAACAGTGCGGTAACTTTCCACTACTCACGGGGACACGGTAACATTTTTACTTACTCATTTACAGAAAAGCTTAGATACAAAGAGCGGAAAAAAATTTATAAAGAGGTGTAGAGAAAAGGGTGAATTTCAATTTAACTAAAAGCTCCTTATTCAGAAAAAATCGAGATTGAATAGGGCCACGAGGCAAGAAGAGATTGCAAGAGTGAAGAAAATATGATTTATACTCATTGCATACGGACGCAATATTTTTTTCCTTTCTCATATATTTTGAAATTAAATATAAATTGAATTGGCATTGTAACTTATCGTTAGAGCTGCCTTCAAGATTTATTCGCATTCAAAATTGAGAAAATAAATGAAAAATCTTCATTTAAAATGAAAATGAAAAAAGTGAAAGAAACTTTTTTACTGCTACTGGCACTACTGCTACTACTATTGCTACTGCTGTAGGGAGAAAGCGCAAGAGCAAACACGAATTAGTTGATCAAACATAGCCTAGTAAAAACCACAAAATGGAAAACACGAACAAAAACAAGTCTTTTTTTAAGTGCACGTGCGTACATGTATAATTAAACTTGGTATCTTTTAAATTCAAAATTTTCATTGTTCACTGAATATTAAAGTGTATGCCTAAAATCTTAATTGTTATTTTTTTCAAACATATAGTCCATGTTTTACTGAGCATGATTCAGTAATTGAAAAAACATTGACACAACTTCTTAAATCAAAGAATTTTGATAAATAAAATAACTAATTCAGCTGTAATGCATACTCAGTCAAGAAATTGTGTCATGGATTTATAGTTCAATTAGTAAATAAGTTATCTCATCGTTTTTTTTGTATCACATTTTTTCTTCGCCTCATAGTTATCAAAGTTACAAAAATAACAACATCGGCAACAGCAACGAATGACTGATCGGTGAAATGATGAAGGTTAGATTAATATTCTTTCTCCATGCGAAACTTGTTATTCTTTATTTTTTTTATGTTCTTTACGTGAAATATGAAAAACCCATTTCAGCAGTGTGCATCCTTCATCAATCATGTTCAGACACATGCATTCTTCAATCAAACTCACCGTTCTGTTCCTCTCTTTCTCTCCTTCATCTTTCTCAATTTCCATTGCACTTTGTACCTGAAACAAAAAAAAAGCGGCATTGCTCCGATAATGTAATAAAAATATAAAATTTCTGGCATTTCGGTTTATTTTCCATTTATTAATCGAATGTCGGCGTGCATTATACATGGGCTTCCATCGCGTGGACCCTAAAGCTCCCTGCGCCTGTGATGTACGCGTATACAATAGTGCGCGCGAGTATTTGTGCTGTATCGTTGAAGGAGAGGTAATTTTAATTTAAATTTATGCGCTCATACGTCGCGATTCATCATCGTTGTCATGTTACCCTTCGCACGCCGAGAATATACACAAATAATACGACCATAGACGCGATGTACATACATACATACATGCATACATACATGCACACTCTCACAAATACAGGCCAACACATGCATTTGTATGCATAGAAGAAATAATAATAATTTTTCTCGCCATTCTCTCGGTAATTTTAATGTTATTAATAGAATGTATCGTGTGTCCGTGCCTAGTGCAACGCGCACCGTGCTCGGTGAAAGCATGCAGAAATCTTTGAAACATGACCCGAGCGAGTCTGTAGCGTATAATATACCTGAATGCATTGTGCATTGCTTATGTGTTCTTTTTTTGCACTGTGCGACTAGAAGAAATCCTCTCCTTTTCAAAGCCTGCGTAATGACATTATTTTTCCACAATTGTTTTTCTGCCTATTCATTTTCCATCTATTTTTCACCCAGTCCTAATGACATTTTCAATTCCATCTCGTGTGCGTACGATAGTGTCATCTATATATAAAGTTAAATGTACGATTCCACTCAACGATAGGAGAAAAACTTTTCTAATCGCCAGCGACTTTCCACGTTATCTATAGTCAAGGTATAATTTCATCGGCTATACACTGCTTAACATCATCCTGAAATATATAGATACGGCTCGAATTGCTTTTACGTTTGTAGGCGCGTCTGGAATCCTCGCCATCCCTTATCTTTAGAAATTTCAAAGCTCGCTTATGATTATTTGCCTTTATCGTAGCGAAATTCAGCAGGATGATTAATTATTCACGGTTGGCCCATCGCTATAATAAATATTACGGATTCTCAATCGATTGCAGATTGCGGTAATATATTTAAACTATGCGCGCGGACACCGTTACGTTTCTTAGATTAGGACAAGTTTTCAATGGAAGTACGTAAGTATCGATAATAGCGCGCAATATTTGCATTATTTAGCTGCACGGCCATTATGCGACATTATGTTTATGTATGCGCGCACAAATGAACAATGCGTAATAGATCAGGAAAAAAGGTTTCTCGATTCAAGGCTTTTATAAAAGTAAACGCACCCCACGAGAGAGAGAGAACGATTCGATTGTTTTGCCAATGGTCTCGAGAGTTATACTTTAGCTACGTTTACGCAGACATGCTCGACGACAGTCGAGCCATTGAAAGGAGCTTCGTACTCTCGCCTCGTCGAAACTCATCATTTTGCGTTCGTGCCCACACAAGTCTCTTCGTTGTAGAAGTTGCCATAAGCGATCGATAATGTGCGAGGCTTTCTCTCTCCGCGCCCTTAGGCTGTGTGTATAATGTCAAACAGTGATACTTTCATTTATGTACGGCGAGGGTGCCTGCGAGGCCTTTACTTCGAGCCGGAGTTTGGACTTGAAACTACCTAGTTTTGACTTCATTAACCGCTCGGGATTGTTTCTCTTTCGTTAAAACGTTATAGTTCGCTGCAATTGTTTGTCGTAAACTCGCAATTAGCCTTGGAATTGCCTTTCCCTATTATTTACGAGAGTAAATTTCATCGAATTAGTTCAACTTTTTTTGCTTTGTCGATTGCAAACTTTTGTTCATGCTCCCCGTATGTATTTGTCGAAAAATTAGCTTCATACATGGGATCTCGCCAAACTCAGCAAGAACAGACGTGTCTTGTTGTATTCATCAAATTTTCCATAGTCATTTCCGATTTGATAAAGAGTAACTCAAACTTAATTGAATTCAGCCCCGAGAAAGATGACATTAACATGACGTGACGTTAATTAAATTGAGACTATAGTTTATAAGCGTATTATATAAAAAAATAAATGAATACATATAAGATGATTATTTTTATACATTAACATGAACATACGTATTCGTTGATTTTAATGAGATGTAATATATAGGAAAGAACGACGTACACATGTTAAAATGACATTTCAATTTATGTGCTATACGTTATTTGAGGAAAAATAAGAAAAAATGTTTGTATGTTTGATTGATGAACAATTTTTATTTTTTTCCATTATAAATAATTACTCGAGATTGATGCCAACTGCGACATTTTGTTGTATAAATATCGACGCAAATGCGCATAGAATCTTAAATATATAAAAACATGTAGATAAAAAGGTATTTCTAATTTTAGCCTTCTGCCGCACACATCTGCAGCGATGTGTGAATTGCGAAGGAAATGATCTTTTCAATTAATAGTTATCGTATAATTGATGAATATAATAAAATCTACGTGTGCGCTATTATTTATTTAATTATTATCGAGTTCTGAGGACGGCAATTAGCAATTTAAATTGTATATTTTGCAATTCGAATTGCTTGTCGCTTTGTATGGCTCGGCGCGAATTCGACTGTACACATCCCCAAGATAATAACAACGGTATTTAATTACTTGCGCGCGAACTCAATTAGAATGAAATATAATCTCTTTTTTGTATTCATTCTTTTGAATTTCAAGTTTATAATCATACCCTCTAATTTGCAATTGAAATTGAAAGCTCATACGTTAAATTTGATTGAGCAAGTCAAGCTCATTTTTTTAACGATATTTTCATACGTGCGCGCACAGTATATTACAACAATGGAAATGCAAAATTATCGCGTCGCGTTGGCAACAGTTTTGAAATATAAAGCCGGCACACAATATTTTGAGGCGCGAGAATTTCTCAGCGAGCAGAACGAAAAACTTTTTCGCACGATCGATGCCGTGCGAGGGGAAAAAAAACAATAAGCTAGTTTGAAGTAACCAAAAAAATCAGGTCGTTTTGAAACGGACTCACTCGCGCGACGTGGTAATGCATGCTCAACGTAATAAATGGCGAAGGTTATATGAATCGCATGCATGCAAGTAGAGTGTCTGTGTTTATTTGTGTGTATTTTTGTATAAGCGAACTGGAAAAATCGGTCACATTATTTCCATTGTGCGCCGGGAATGCATGATCACGATGAACCGTATGCGTGTGTGCGTTTATATTCGAGTTTGTGTGTGTGTGTAGATATACATGCAGCGCGTACATAAAAGAGGATATGGGGGAAAATATTCTGCAACATCGCGAAATCGATTCTATTTCGAGATAAAAACTTTTCAGACTAAAGATACGCGCGAGCAGTCCATCACCAGACGAGAGATACGATCCTAAGTGACGTTTCGTACGAATAGGAACTCGTTTGAAACGAAAAATGAATCTCGACAAAGTCACTCTGGCATTACGATCGATAAAAGTCTTCGCGCGAACCGCCCAACAGTTCGTCCCTGTTATTCGCACAGACCCGTGTACACATCCAAGATTCAGATTCTTTGTAAAAACGATGCACTTTCTATAATGTTCCACGTTAACGGCTCTCGGAAATTTTTGTCGACTCGTCGTTGTTTGCTTATTTAGACGATGTCTAAAGAAGAAGGTGGCCATCTCTTAGGCAGCGTGCATAGTGCCAAAAAACACGCACTACGTCGAGGTGCCAAGTTTTTTGCCATCTCTGCGCGCGGAAAATTAAGTCCTGTCCGTGGATAATTTCTTTTGCTTGCAACCGGATACAGGTGTCGGGCTGTTTTATCGAACGAGCGGCTGCTTGCGCCGGCCTCTAGAGAACGCGTGTCCGAAATCGTAACGACAGACAACAGTCGTCCTAATGGAATATACATATGAAGCCGAGTAATTGCGCGCGAGCTTGGCCAAACAGCAGAAACAGTAACAACTACTATACGTAACTAAACTGCGCGCGCGGAATGTGTACATACATACATACACGACAACAGTACAAAGTTCGACGTTCTTGGATGTTGCATGTAATGAGAAAATTCATCAAACCCCCCTGAAGCTGGTGTACAGCGGAGGAGAGGAAAAGGCCGAGGGAGGGAGAAGAGCGACACGCTAGTCGTGGGGGAAGAGACCGAAGGGGCGGGAGAGAGAGAGAGAGAGAGAACGACAAATATTCTGAAACTCATTTCATAAGAACGCAGCTTGCAGATATATATTCACAAGACTTGATTGGTTCTGAGTGTGCGTTAGTCTGTGTACTGATGTTTTTTACGATCTCAGAAACAGCTGTACTTTACAGCTTCTATGACGTTCTTTCTATCTCTCTTTCACCCTCTTTGCACGCATATATTGACTCTCTTTCTTCTCTCTAGTTCGCGACGCGCTAATGTTTGCTTTGAGCACCTTTTGACATTACGCATTCAAAGAAAGCCAAAGAAACGCAGAGGCACAATACAAAACTCAATGTTTGTATGATTGATGCTGGCTGACAAAGCTCAGGACACCAGAGAAAACCTTCATCAGACATTCTTTCAAATTATAAAGAAATTGGTTAATTTAAGTACAGGATATAAGCTAATTCCGGACTTGCATTCGATTATCCAATTCTGCCCGGGACTTAAGGCTTCGCGCGATATACACCAGTGCTTGGTGCTAACTGCTTAGAATTTGAGTCGATTCTACTTATAGAACACGACATTCGATATCATCGTCTTGAACGATGAGCTCAGTCGGCGTCCTGAATTAAAGGCGGTTGAACTTTAGATTCTAATTTCAACCTCCTCGCGTCTTTTGATGAAACTATAAGCGCGAATTTTAGGGTTCTTTCGCGTCTCGAGGCCAAAGAGCGTTATTTAATTTAACGACCGATAGAAACAAACGATACAGTCGAATATAATATTTTTACTGTCGAAAATGCATGTCATGTTACGTGTTGACTTTGTACATTATTGTAAGCATGTCATCGTAACTTACGACTTTATGCAATGTTCTCCTGTGTGTACACGTACACGCGTATGACGAAATTGACTGTCATTTCTTTTTTCGCTCTTTTCACATCATATTTCGCATTGTGTGCACGTTTTACAATGTAGTACACATTAATATTAATCGATATGCCATGCAGCGTGGAAAAGAAAAAAGTAACTCTTTCTGTTTCACATCTTGCACGCTCATTTTTTCAATCTAGCAGACAGCTTGTAGTTAATGAATGCCACGAATTGTTATCCGCGAGTATACACATAATCAAAAAATACAGCTACAAATTTCACACTGGTATACTTATTTTTTCGTAACATTAAGCCAAGAGTAGTTGAGAAGTATTCGAAGTGTGTGTTCATCGTTTTAGTTGGTCACGAGATTCAATAATTGAAATGTAAGTCTTCTCATTTAAAGGGCCGACGCAAACAAAAAAGTAAAACGACGTCCATTAGTCGATTCAATTTTAACGATAGCACACAATCCCATCTCGTCATATTTTATTGATTCAATATTTATTTGCCTCTTTCTTACATCCCGAATGAGCAATTATTGCTAGATATGCACACACGAGCGCGCACACGCGTATAGCATACACGTAATACGTATACCCCGTTTCTCATCTCTGAGCTGCTGGCTCAATTAACCATCAAAATAATTGAAGTTATGCGAACTTATAAAAGTGCGTGTTCATACGTGTGTGCATGCGTATCCTCTCTTAATAAATTATAACGGCCGAAAAAAGGTTTTAACAGTATATCAAATTACAATTCCAGCACATTTGTATAGTTCTCAACACACACTTTCATTAAGCTCGCGTTCATTTAGTCTCTCCTTCTTTCTTCTACCCATGCTCGAAGCAACACCAGAGTTTAAAATTATCGATATAATGAGATTCGTTCTTCAAAGGTTAAAGGGAGTGTATATTGTGTATATGTATACGTATATAGGGGGAATCAATGAATAAATACATTGCATCTGCAAAGGACCAACCTTCCCATTAAAAGACCCTTTGATTACGATCTCTTTTGCTTATGCGTGTGCGTACATATATAGTTCGTGCGCGAAATATAAATTAATGAATCGTTTAAAATGTGTGGGAGGATGTAGATTGAAAAAAAAAACAAATTGATTAGTTGTCTCACTTTGTTTTTCTTTTTGTTACAGAGGAGTGAAAACCTGGATTTATCCTTGAACGTACCTCAGCACATCCAGGCGTCCTATCATCAACATCATCACGACGGCTACAATATGGCTGAACAGGTATGTAATTTTTTTTTTTTAATTATTAAATTATTTTTCATCGAGCTTGGTTTATTTTTACCTTATGTTCCAATTTTTTTCTGGTGCTAAAAAAATAACACGCGTAAAAAAACAAATATCACTGTTAATTATTAATTATTAAGATCTGAAACAAGTCTCGAGTTTTTTTTCAAAATCAAGTACTTCATGCGTAATTGATTCATCAAGACAGGATGAAAAACGCAAGGCTTTGATTAAAAATTTCTTGATACTTCTTGCGATGAATCGTTATTTAGTCGATTCTTAGAACTTAATGACGCATAAAAGTGACACATACATGGAAGAATTTTACTGATGTATCTATACAATCTGCCTAAGAATTGTAATAATTCCCGAGTAAATAAACGATTCAAGTTTTTTTCCTCTTTTATTTTCACTTCTTTTGCATCCCTTATTCTCTTTGCTGAAACCCTCATTTGCATCATAGCCATTAACACTCGCACGGTTTATTTAGTTCGCTAATGTTTCTTTTTCGTTTTTTCTCTCTCCCTTATTCATTCTTTCTCTCTCTCTCTCTCTCTCTCTCTCTCTCTCTCTCTCTCTCTCTCTCTCTCT
>CACVKI010145712.1:49331-85133 GCA_902732785.1 Trichogramma evanescens
TCTTTCATTTCTCTGTTATTCTTCTTCCATTTTCAGCACAGTAATTAAAGTATGCAATATTCATTTCGTTTATGTTTAATAACAGCAGCGAGCTGTTAGCTTTTTTGTACTTTTATATCTTTATGCAATCATGAATATTCATGTGTGGCTTGAATACAAACGATACATATACGAACTCTATTTTAACACAGTATTCTTTAGTAATGTATAACACTAACGATGTTTTATAATCCATCTATTTTCTGCGCGCTTGTCAATAAATCAAAGTCACGCACAGGCACACACACTGTCAGTCTTTTGTAATAATGTCAGCGAATACTTTGCCATTTTATATTTTACCTGCATTACAGGCCAAACATAAATAGAAAATACTATTTCAATAAATGTTCATGGTCTAGAAATGCGACTCGACGTTTACTGCTATGCCTGTACTGCGCTCTGTTCGACGAAATTAAATTATTTTCTTTTGTCGAGAAGCGCGAGTTTAATCAATGAAAGCATTTTTTGAGTGTATTTCAAAAATTCAGATCCATTCAATAGATATGTGAAAGGGGAAAGGGTAATACTTTTAAAGAAAGGGGTATAAAGGACGTAGAGTTGAAATGTGTTCACATGCATTTGGTACAAAAAACCTTTACACGCATATTATAAGAAAAAAGTTGCAAGGCGATAAGAATCGCGAATCAAAGTAACGACTTTGAATCTTTCATGAAGATAGCTCTCGTCACTCACGCGTGCACACAGACACATGCATAGCGCCGCTCTTATATTACAGCAGCTAAGGGGTACGTGTGTGTTTGAGTATGCACTGTGCTTTCGCGTGCCAACTCGTTTTATTCGGTCGCTGAAAAACATTTTGTTCTTATATATATTGCCCCTGCCGATGCTTTTTATTACACTCGGCACTTCTGTGTGGCCCCATTTTTTTATTTTCTATTCTTTTTTCATCCATTTGAGGGAAAAATAATAAGCTAAGTGAATGCTTTTTCACGTCTATTTCCGAATTATAAAAAAAAAGTTATTTTTCGACTTCATTTCGCAAAGTGAATTCCGGGAAAACGTATAAATATACAAATTTTCATGCATTTTGCAAAATACCATAGAAAACATGTGCATCCATAGATAACGAAGCCAAGAACAGTATACAACGTAAAGAATATCAACCAGCAGTGGCAGCAGTGACTTAACATTAATTCGTGACACTGCATTAGTTATGTATAAACGCGCAAGCTCCTATGTATATGAGTACATACATACGTATACTCACACCAACACAATGAAATGCCAACGTTAAATCGTAAAACTTGTTTTTTTAAAATCCGATTTTATGCTCATATAATATACAGTGAAAGAGAGAGAGAGAGAAATCTTTCGTAACGTTGAATTTAATATCGTATCTCTTCCAGTCTTCTTTTTGTTCTTAGCAAAAATTCCCTTG
This sequence comes from Trichogramma evanescens, assembly GCA_902732785.1. NCBI lineage: Eukaryota > Metazoa > Arthropoda > Insecta > Hymenoptera > Trichogrammatidae > Trichogramma > Trichogramma evanescens. The sequence goes on from CACVKI010145712.1 coordinate 50,770, forward strand.
TGCATGTGTGCAGTTGTGCTATGTGTGTATGTGTGTGAAGAATGAAGGAAAAAGAGAGATAGGATGAAGAAGAGGGTATACACATAAGGAAAGAGAGAATCGCTATATATAGAGAGGCTCGATCAGTCAATGCAATCTAAGGCTCTCAGATAATTGGCAATCCGCAATAAATAACTTTGCAGGCTATAATTTTCAGTATTTTAACGATCGAAACAACTACACACTTTCTTAGCTGACTTTTTTCTCTCTTTTCCCACTGATACATCTTCTTATTTTGCTTGCTTTTCTTTTCTTTTTCACATTTGCTTATATTTTGCTCTTTTTTATTTTACTTATTTTTCGCTCGCCCATATGTGCGCGTACGCATACGTACAGTACTCGTGGGATTATCGTTTTCTACTCGCACTTTTAGGTGAAATGTTGTGCAGTTTCCATGCACTTGTATATCCATATTTATAAGGCTCATTTTATATATCTCCACTATCTACACCATTTTCTTATTGATTTCTAATTCATTTTTACGATTACTGTGTGCACATTCTTTTCTACCGCTGCTAAGAATTATCGCGATTGTTATCGTGGATTATTAGCATCAAATTTTATTTCCTTGAATGGCATTACGTAATTTGTCTATATATAATGCCACTATACTTTCACAAGTATGTATTAAAAACGGGATTTGTTGTCGGGTCTCAAAGTGGATGTGCAGCGCAATATTATAATTTTATTTTTAACATGAAATGCAGAGGAAATACTTCTTCTTTTTGCAAAAAACTTCTCATTATAGCGATGTAAATATGTGGAAGAATCAACGATTTAATCCGATGAAGCTTTTGATTTTCTTTAGCATTTTTTTTTCTTCGTTGACAATTTCTGCGATAATAATACGTTTGCCGTATGAATTATATTGCATGTACCCCTAATTATATGCAATTTGTATTCTCGACAACTTGCATAACAAAACTAATTGAAGTCCACATTACTCACATATTAATCTTATACGCTGTATTAATATTTTCCATGTGCCACCAAACAAATTACCCTCCATACGCCAGAAATAATAATTGCCAACCTTATAACATTATTATTGTGTACCTATCTTTGATTTTAGTTTTTTCACTCGGTTGCGCAGCCTCGTTGCTTTTTCCATTGGTTCGATAAATGTTTGTCCATTGATTTGATATCTCTCTCATTTGTCGATGATAAAACAAAAAATCTCGCGTCGATACTGAAAAGTGATTGCCAAGCGAGCGATATATCTGCCTCCAAATTGATTGAAATATGATTATACTATGTTACTTTGAAAATTGAGTAATTTTGCCCATTAGTTGGCAAAGTTATTTTGCTCGCAGTCGATGTAACGTTACTTTTCCATTAGCCTTTTTTTCATACACTCTCACAACTGCATACACGCACTTGAAAATGTGTGTGTGTGCGTGTACTTAAATCTTTTGATGCCTCTTTGATGTAATTTATTTGTACGTATTACGTTTTAAAACCGCCATGAAGCATAAGTAATGAATCGAGAGTGTATGCTGTACGCTTAACCGTGGCTAGTTCGACCTAACACGAAATGGATTTCTCGCAATAAACACGTATAAAACATACATTTCATTAGAGTGATGAAACACTCACTCTATGCAACTACATCAGTGCTGAAATTAAATTAATTGCTCTAATCATCTGTTGTAGAGCAGTGAATACATTTTTTTTCTCAGCTTAGCTCCGAACATCTCTGAGTCATATAGCAATTAAATTTTGTTTACCGCTTTATTACCCACATTTTAAATAATGTAATCTCAAGATTTATCAGTGATAGTTTATTCTATCAAGTGCGATTTTCATTCCTTAGCGTAGAAACCTTTTTTTCAATCTATTAATCATATTTACACACACTCTGACTAGTTCGTGTAGATATATATTTATATATTTTATTATGTATCTTATAGGCGGATCGTTGTCGTAAAACTTCTGCAAAATTAGATGAGCTTGCTTTTATGCGCATCAAGTGAAACGACCTCATAAAGACCGGCCTATATAGTGACGTAATGTCCCGTAACATTGCACTGTGTATATAAACGTACACCAAGCGACTAAAAAAATACCATGTTACCCACTCATGTTATTGTAGTCGTTAGATATTTTTTTCGCAATTTATACATGTATATACATATATATATTGTTCAATCTAATAAAAGTTTTTTAATTGCTACATTTTACGAACTAAAACAATTTTAAAGCTAAATGATTTAACCGAAAAATTACTCTTCAACTTACACAGATTATTAAAAGTTTATTTACCATCAACTCGAAATAATATTCAAAACATGTGTAAATTAATTAAAACTTGCTCCGAGCTAATATTAAGTTTTAACACTCTGTTGATTGTAACTGTAAAACGCATTCATTAAGATTATTCGTTCATTAAAACTTCGTTGAATAATCGATGAATTTTCTCAAACACTGACGTATGAATTATTTTAGTACTTGGGTTTTCGTGCCAATAATCGAGTGAAAGGTGCTAAGATAGAAATAAATCCATGCATCTTTGGCAATCGTATATCACTCCAGCGGAAAAGAAAAAGTGAAGTCATGTGTTATCCTCTCTTTTCAGCTAATTACAGAAAATTTAACTTTCTAAATATTAATTTTCATAAATTTGAAGCTTTAATTGAAACATTGGATTTTCTGAAAAATTGTAATATTTTTTTATTTACTGCTCGGTGGAATTGTGCGATTGAAGATAAAATCCATTTAATAAATATAATGGAGAGAGAGAAAGAGAGAGAGAGAGATAATGTAAATGTAGCAAAAAATAAAATAGTTATATGTGAATAGCAATGGATTCGTAGGAAAGTGAAAAGATCTGCTTTGCAAAAAACGCTAATGAGGTACTATTTTAGACCAATGATTGCGTGTATAATTATTAGTGCAAATGCTCAGCGAACAAACGCATAACTAATTTGGTTGTTTATACTTTACGAGATAATCTGATGCTTGCGAAATGTGTACTGTGGACAATTTGATGTAGTTTATACGGACTTTAATAACGTAATAAATTTCACAGAGTCCTAGTTCCATTTGGTTAGCCCAAGTCCTGTGTATCAACAACGCACTACTATTTATATTAATTCATGCAGCTTAAGATTGCGTGGAAAAATTTTCGAACTGCTATATTGCTTTTTCTATAGCTAATATACTATCTGTTATAAATAACGTTTGCAATTTTCAATCTCAATTTTATGAACGTTTTATTGTAACTTTTGTAACTTTCCCTCTTATACTCAGATATTTGATTTCAAGAGTAATATCAATGAACTAGGTCAACAATGTATTTTATCGCTTTATCTCGAGAGACCCACGAAGGGTAGTTGTAAAAATCATAACTTAACATTTTATTGTTATTATTATCCAACAAAAAGAGCCCAGCTGCTATTTATGATAATGAAACGGAGTTTTGCTTCTTCATTTGATGAATTTACACATCATTGCAAGCCAATACTGTATTAATCAGATTTTTGTTTTACTATTGTAATAAACGTTATACTTATCCACCCCTGATATTAACGTAAAGTTATCTAGTGTTACTCGTGATAATTTTCAACTAAATGTCGTTAAACATAGGCCCATAATAAGGTATTAAAGCGTGGGCTTAAGTTAAGGTCGCTGGAGCTATACCATCACCTGTAAAAATATTTTTTTTGGCTTTCACGCTTCTCTTGCGCTGAATCATCGAATAGAAGTTCGCTCCCACTACATAGGCAGTATATTATTTTTAGAAAGGTTATTCTCTATGAGTATGAAATATTGAGTAGTCGAGTTATTCGACGGTGTTTTTACAACATATTGAATACTGTGCTTTTTCGCGCTAAGTAGTCTTTTTCCATGTAACGTAAATATTTAGATTCCATTTACCATTGGCTCAGTCTAATGATGATCAAATAAGGCCAGTTGTTTATACTTATGTTGAAATATTATTTTAAAACTGCATAATATGTCTTTGCAAGTCGTTGAAGAATTTCAAAACTATTTAAATAAAATGAAACCTTGTACATTCAAAGTATTTTGAGCACGTTAAGAAATGTTGCAAAAATTTGCTTATTGCTTAATAATAGGTTTTTAACATTCCCCAGGAATCTATAAAATCCTTTCAGATACACGATGTTTACTCGATAGATTATGTATTAGTTCAATATTTATAATAAAAAAATATTTATGACAAAACGATATTTTACGAAGAAATGCATTTTATAAGTTGTGTTCAACTTGCCGATAATACTTGGTGATCAACGCGAAAAGCCATGAAAAAACATTAAAGACTAACATTAACCATCAAAATAATATTTCCCACGTGAACTTTTTGGAGCACAAGTTTTAACGAGATGGAAAGAAGCAGAGAGAAAGAGAAATAGATAGAGGGTGAAGTCGTGGTTACTTCTTTGGTAAAGAAAAATGGCTCTCTTTACCCATCGTAAATTTTTCGTTCCATCGAATCTTCCCAGCTTATACTACTACTCGTTTTTCCCCTTCCGTTTTCTCCCTCTTCTTAGCGATTCTTGTTTTATTTTTACTCCTGTACTTTTTCCATTTGAGAATTATGTCACTGCAGACGTTTCAACATTTTTTCTCTCTCCACAAATTTTCAAGTTTCTTTATGGTCAATGGGGTTTTTACTATACATGCTCTAAAATCCTGTAGTGTAATTAGTTTTTGTTTTTTTCCGTTATTAATACTTTTTACTCAATTCATCGGGTATTTCATCCTCGTCTCGTGGCTCATAGAACGTTTTCAACTTATATTTGATATTTGTCTTGTTAAGGTTTATTGAAAAGTCGCGAATGTGAGGAAGTTGGATTAATTCGTTCTTCTTTCAAATAGTAGTAATTAGTATGACTATTTCTTAGAATATTCGATCAGTTCCAAGCAGATATTTCATACTGTAATAAACTTCACCCTCTCTCTCTCTCTCTCGTTTGAAACTTTATATATACTTAATTAGCAATCAGCTGACAGGGAGAGATAGAGTATGTATACGTTTGATTAATTTTACGATTCAATCTCGTTTTCCATTAGCTAGAGTAAAAGCAATCTGTAAATACTTATTTTATCCCTGTATATATACAAACGAAAAAGTGGAAAAATGATTTTCCTTTTTCTTTTCTATTTTTTAAATCAACTTATTGCAAGTAAGGATGAGCTGAGCTGACTTAACTACAAAAAGTTTACTACCCAAGTAAGACGATTAAGCAAATTGAAAAAAGCTAGGACATGAAATGTTTCTGATTATTTATACATGTTTCTTTATATTTGATGCGGAACTAACGATGAAGCGTTACTAAAAATTGAAATATTTTTTTTCTCTTTAGAGTATAAGCATGTCTCATGTATAATATTTTCATGAAACAAAAAACAAAAGAAAATACTGTATTTTAGGAGGTACTTATAAAAAACCGATTTGATCTTTGACTTTGACTGACATCCCCTCGTTTATACTTTTAGTGAGGGATGAACTTCATCCCTTATTCTTTAAACTTAGAAATTAATAACTGCTCATTAAACAGGCTTTTCTCATCCCTTTATGCGTCTAAATTATATTTAAATGCCTCTAAGTTCTTTTTTGTCAGTTTTTGTTGCAAAAATAAAAAATTTTTTCATAAAGAATTTTTTTTAAAAGATAATATTTTATAATCTCTTGACCGTAATACAATATTAATAAAAATTTTTTACGTTTTCAGACATTTCACACACCAAGTTTTGGAGATGAAGACTTTGATATCCCTGCTATGCATGCTCATCCACATCAACAGCAGCAGCAACAGCATCAACAGCACCATCAACAGCAGCATCATCAACAACAGCAGCAACACGATCAAATGCATCATGGTTACCAGTCACAGGTACATATACGCGTACGTACCAGAAATTGTCATCTCTCACTCGTCTTTATTTACTTTTCTGATTTTGCATGCTTTAGCAGCAAACAAAATTCTTCAAATTTGCAAGCCGTGTTTTTTCTATTGGCGCATCAAAGACTTTGTGGATCATGTTATTTTCAAACTTTAATTCGTGATATGAAGAAAGATTGATTTACCGATGTTATTAAAAGCTTTACGAACGGCACCCTACAACCGTTAGTCTATGCACTAAAGTATCAAATATCGCTGAGGAGTATCGATTTACATATTGTTTCAATTGAAACGCAAAGAAAAAAAAATCGTTTCTTATTCGCAGGACAATGAATTTATGTATACTTACATTTATATCATTCAGTAAATATAAATGAAAATTGATTGTAATTTAATAGACGTTTATATTGAAAACAAAGTAACAGTTATGTGGAAAAATTTAATCTTACACATTCCTGCTCTTATTTTTGGTAGCATGTGAAAAAAGTCTATAATATAAATATTTAATCTAATTTATATTTAAAAACGATGCTTAATTAAATGAAAATATTGCCAAGAAAAAATTATGTTACGATATTATGAACGCAATGACATATTTATAAGATCTATTTTTATAAGGTCTCATCTTGTTACTTAGCTGGAATGAATTTATTATACCCTGTAAAATATGAAAAAGCGAACTGCTCTAGATGAAATTCATCGTGATATCGGATTTATAAATTTTATCTTTTCAGCGAAATCATTTTACAGAAAGATGTAAAAAATAGAACATTAAAATTAATTTGAAAAAGTCAGGATTACTGAAGCTGTAAAAAACAACCGTATTCAAGCATGCGATTCATAACCACAAATTTTTTTAGAAAGTTTATACGTAGAAAGTTTTACAAGATAACAGCGATCAATTCGATCGTTGGCTTATAAATCAAGATTTATACCTTACCCAAACATTTTGCGCATGCACTAACTGGCCAATTTTTGAAAAATGTACATATAATGGCAAATAAATTATCGAAAATGCATTCGGACAAGAAATCTAACAGACGTTTATCGGTGAAAAATGATAGCATTAGAAAAATATCCGCATTTATAAATGCCACGAAGAAAATTTTCAAATATTATTGTCTCTTTTACAATCGAATAGATTATTACGAAACTAATTATGCTAGAAGAGAATTTCCTCATTACAAGCTGATTAATTTGTTAGACTAATCAAATAGCGACATTGATCATTGCAAGCGATACTAAAATCGCATATACACCCCCCCGAAAGTGGGGTGTGCAGAAGGAGTTGAGACAGGCATAAAAATAGATGCATTATTAGAAAATATTTTAACAAAAAGAACATGTCACCAAACAAATATTACGGAATTTTTTAACTAAAACAATGGAAATAAATATTGACACTTGATCATTTGATGCAAAAAAATTGAAAAAAAAAATTATTAATACCCCCTCCCCCTTTATTCTTCTCAATAGCGGACACTTCCCAATAGCGGACACTTTTCCAGGTTTTTAGGGTGTCCGCTATTGGGAGATTTTACTGTATATTAAACGCTATTGATGTAATCAAATGTCACAACCATGTAATGTAACGCGACATTACACTCTATATTAATGACATTAGTTTTGAAACTGCATCTGATTCCTTCTTTCAACATTTTTCATTACTTATATTAAAATGCCAATCGATTGTGTTGATTATAACGAAATTTAATAAAAAATATTCTTCAGAAACAAGATTAAAAATGTTAATTATGATTGAAGTAAAATTTAAAAATGGGTGTTTTAATATTAAAAATGTCTTTGATTATTCGATCACCTACATTCAATTCGTTTATGCGGGGATTGATCATTATTATTAACTTGTTTGTTTTCAAATGAATATGAATGTAAGTATTTATTGTAGAAAGTTTTGAACTGACAATTTAATTAAAATCTAGAGTATAAATTATCAAGCAGCTTCAGTAATAAAATTTCTCAACTTGGTTAATCGGATATAAAATGATCAACCAAGAAGAATTTCTAGTAAACTTTCAATAGTACTGTATTTTAGCTGTGTTAAATCTTTTTCTTTCGCTTAGTGCTATTCTCGAGAAAATCAATGGCACACATTCATATGCATTTAATATCAATTCGCTTATTTCAAAGCATGAAATTTCTCAAAAGGGATATCCAAAGTTTTCAATCATGAGTGAACTATTTTTCATCATACTACAATAATAATACAAAGCAACATCAATGAGGATAAATATGAATGTGATATCACGATTATCAATATAGCATAATAAATAAAGCATTATAAATAAATGTTTGGAATTGCGTAGTAACAAGAAAAAAAAATTATTGAAATTGTAATACCATGTTAATTTGTGAATACATATAATAATGAAAAGAAGAACAAGATGAGAACTTTAATAAAGTTTTTCAACGTATCACTCAAAGCAATTTATCTTACTTTTTCATGCATGCACAATTCGTGTGCCCATTAATTACTTGTATAAGTTTTTTGTGTATAGTTGGAGCAGCAGCATGTAAAACGCAATCAAGTATTTTATTTCTTAAGTAAGATAAATCGCCGAGGCATTTATATTATAATCATACAGCATACATATATTTGAGCTAGATTTTAATATCTTTATGAAAAGTAGACTAATTGATGATTTTTAAAATTACGTGTGTATCACACGTCTTCGAAATGGCACCAGCACGTCATATGGACTCATGTGCTACTATATATAGCTTAAACGACCCACAAAGTAACGTTGAAAAACATATCTCCCTCTCTGACTTGTTAATTAAACGGCTCACTTACTTTCATCGGATAACTTTTTGTTGTGCTTTATTCGCTAATTTCATCATACTGACTCGTATTATATTTTCAAATAGTTGAGTAATGTTTATAATATTGGAATTTTTATGCTTTTATTGCAGATGATGCCAGGAGGTGGAATGCAACAAACACCAGACGCTTTGAGTCTCGACCCCGGTGGGTATCAGCAGCCCCTCTATCTACAACAGGAACATGGCATGCAGTCGATCAACGTCAGGTATGACATGTGGACTCTTATATGAGCATACAGTACTTCTTGCTTATTATATACGCGTTACCATGAGAAAATTTTAAGAGTTAAATAGTTGCGTTGTTGTAAGTAAAATTTATTTTCCGTATGAAGGTAGTTCATAAAAATATGAGACATTTTTTGCTCAAAAAATACTTACGCAGTTGACATATGCACATAATAGCATATTTCTTAAAAAGAATTTATTTTACATGTTATGATATGCCTCTGAAGGCCTCTGAATACCTTAATAATACTTATTTAGATTCACTATTTCTTCGTACATTTTTTGATAAATACAATATAAAGTTAACCGTTTGGGGATGCTTCAAAAATAAACTATATTTTCATCGATTTTATCGAGCTTATTTATAATCTTTTTTATATTTTGATAATGACATTTCGATTTTATGCTCCCTCTCGTGTTTTATCTTTTTCTCTCTCTCTCTCTCTCTCTCTCTCTCTCTCTCTCTCTCTCTCTCTCTCTCTCTCTCTCTCTTCTGCAGTGGCTAAATTGAAGCGGAATCATGTGTCAGATATAGTGACAGATTGATACGATTAAGATAAATCGTTTCGTTTCTTCATCCGGACTCTGACAACAGAAAGTTTTTGTGTATAGAATACTATATTATATATAACGTGATCCTTTGTAAAATTCTCGACTGACAGTCCCATGCAAAAAATCGGAATAACATTGGTTTACGTTGTATTGCAGTGTCAATAAGATACAATAATCCTAGCCATTTCATGCACAAAATAAAACAGAAAGAAAATTTTTATTGCGTTGCCTTACATTTTTTAGTTTTCAAAAATATTATACTAAATAGTCAGAAATATAAATGAACTTAAAGTTGCTTTGAAAGGAATTTGAATCATGTCAGATGAAAATCACAATTACGTTCAGTGGGTAATGTAAAATTATTGCTTTCATTGGAAATTTGAACAATGAAACTTTAATTATAGAACTCGTGGACCTGTAATTTTCAAAACTAAATTTAATGCTATCATCATTTCCATTTCGTAAAAAATTTATTCGTTAAAAATATAACATAGAATTTTTCAATATGATTGTTCCATAAATATTGATTTTTTAAAACCATTCCAGTACTAATTAATATCCTTTTTAAACTAAAATTAAACTTTGAGAAATATATATGAAGATTGCTTGAGAAATGAGCTGATAAGGAAATTCATAAATGTTGAATGACTCTTTAAAATTTACATCTCACATCCCATGAACTCGGAAAACTCGGAGAAACTAATTTTAGTCTGCATATTATTTCAACTCGAAACGTTATACGAACTGCGATAAAGTTTTTGTAAGTGGAAAATATATCGCTGTGAAAATTGAATGTACGATATCAATCAATAATCGTTGAATAAATTAAAATTGTAATATTTACTGGTTTCAAGTACCTGCAGAGGATGTCCATTTTATAATAAAGTCTAAAACCCAATTATTTAGTGACGTTTAATTAAATTTCTAATTTACACATTTTATTAATTTAGTTCACGTTATTACTTCACGTATACTAAACAATTACTTTTATATGAGCATGTTCTTTATTGAGTACATTTTGATGTATTGAATTTATTTAATCAATTGAAAAGATAATATTAAAAAATTGTATAATTTTATTTTCATTTGATACTGCTTTATAAAACGATGCATGAGATCGCTTTTAAATTCTGAATGAATATTTGACAACCCCTTGAGATTTTGAATTTCCCATCTATACTGTTGTAGCTGTTCTTTTGTTCTTGTTTTCCTTGCTCTCCCAAGTCAATCTCGTTTCCGATGAAATATTGAATTCGTAAATATTTTGTGAACCGCTTCAACTACCAGTGCTGCAACTGCTGCGAGCTAGTGAAATAGATTGATGCAAAAAAACAATTTCATTCCCCTTGAAATACGTAACTTGATTATTTTGAACTACTCTTCCGTAATTTATTAGTATCTTTCTCAGTCAACATCGCATATCATTGAACGATTATGTTTTTTACGAAATATAATAATTGAATGAAATCAATCGCTTCCATGGTAGCGTCGTAAAATACGTACACTCATTATGATATTTTGATAACGGCTTCGGATATCTGATTAATTTCATAAACCCATTAGTACGATTCCTGCTTACAGTTCATCATACAGCAATCCTCAAAATACTTACACGTCGATGAATGCCGCTAATCAACAACAGCAGCCTCAACCACAAAATCCACAACAGCACAACGGCCAACAGCAACAAATGTTAATGATGCAACAGCAGCAGCAACAACAACAGCAACAACAGCAGCAGCAACAACAGCAACAACAGCAGATGCAACACATTCAGTACATGCATTCACAGCAGCAGCAACAACAACAACGAGGACAAGCTCAACATATGCAACAGCAGCAACAGTTACAGTATGCCATGAATAGGACGGGCAGTAGTCCTCCAACGATGACACCTACTGGAGTACCAGAAAATACAACAACAAGCGAAGACAGCGATGACAGTACTCCTCATTCTGCTGTGGTAAGATGTACTTTTGATTACAGCATGAAGTTTACATGAAAGTTGAATTGAACATATAAAAGAAAAGATATGAATTGCTTCATTTTTTTGTTTTAAAATTATTTTATTTAAAACTACTTTAGAAAAGATTACATTTAAATCCTTTGAGGCTTTAAATTTTCTGAAATACTCAAAAACTTTTTGAAGAAATTCCCTTTTTTCTCATTTTTTCTTATTTTTTCATTAACTTTGAATTAGAAATTATTTTATAATATTATATTATATCGTACTTTTTGTAAGTACGAGTACACGCTGCTTTTCCAAATACGTTTTATTTTGAAATACTTTATTTAATATTGTAAAATGGGAATTAAAAAAGATTGTCTTGCAACTGTTGAAATACGAATTCACAAAGTTTTGCCAACTGCACAGTGACTGCAATTTAATCGATAAATTCTAAATGAAATATGATCTCCTCTGTGATCGTGAAATAAAGGAGTAAAGTGAGTTTTGTTAACGTATTTTATTGGAAATAAGAGTATTTCAACGAAAATCCCGTTTAAAGAATTTATAACAAAAGTCATTCTCCAGTAAAATAACAAAAAGCAAATTATATGTTCGAGTTTTACCGCGTACCTTTATAACGTGTACTCTCGCTATGTGCTTGGAATGTCGTTTCAAATATTTTCTTTGAAGAAGATTTTTTACGCATTATTTTGTCGCTATTTATAATGCATTTGTTATTTTATTACATATTTTAATCTACCAAGTGAAAATTTATGCCCGCCAACACATATCTTTTTATGATGTTTTTGTCTGTATTCCATTGGTTTTGAAGAAATTAATTAAAATTTAGTTGGTTGAAAACATATCTTTTATCAACAAAAATTTCTGCATTTAATAACAGTGTATACTATTATAAATTTAAAACGCTTTAAATTTGCTGTTATTGTCCTATTAAAAAACCATAGTTCACATTTTCTGAAAATCTTTTATCATATTGTTATCATAAGTAACGGTATTTTTTGTTAAAAGTCAGTTTAATGTATTCACGTATCCTTTTATGTAAATTCGTATTTTTCCGGCTGCCTAGTATATAAATAAGCGCACTGATAAAGCAAAAAGGATGGCATGTCAAGGCTGACCTATCTATGAAGCTATTTATCTCGAAGACTCGCAAACAGCGACACCGTTCAACGTGTTTTTTCGCGAAATTATAATAAAATAACAAAGCTTTTCGAATGCCAAAAAGTTTTAAAGGTCACGTTGTTTATACTTCGCAAGTTCTCTTTTTTCACGTTGATAGCTATTGACTTTTATATTCAGACATTATTTGACATTATTTTTTATACTCACTTTAAATGAGTTAAATTTTAATTTTGAATTACAGGTTGCTGGATTTAAACGGCCATCGCCTGAGCCAGCTGACGTAGTGAATAAAGTTCAAAAAAAACCAAAGACCCAGAAAAAGAAAAAGAAGCGGGATCCTAATGAACCTCAAAAGTAAGCATCTATTTTCTTAATTCACATTACAATTGAAAAATTACACTCTACTTTACTAACTTTAATTAGCGTTGAAACATTTGTCAAGTATACCAAATTAAACTATCGTATTTTTTTTAAAAAAGTTCGAGAGTTAAAATTTTAGGAGATATAATTTGACGTTGCAATAAATAAATTGACCGATGAAAATACTTTAATTTCAGTAAAAGTTTATTCACACATTTGTTATATAGCTGTCACGTATATTCGTAAATAAAGAAACCATTTTTTTGAAAAACTTCCAATGGTTTCTATGAACTCTTACAATCGTTGCGAAAAATCTCTGGTTCTTTTTTCTTTTGTTATGTACCACCTTGGTCGTTTCCGCTTACCTTTTAAAATAATTTCTAAATTAGAGAACCTTTTTTTATAAGTATATGACGAGTATAATAACCTAGTCATTCTACAATCATGAAATAAATTTTTTTCATGCAATCATACCATAGCATCGTTAGTATTTTAATAAGCAACTTTCATTCGACGGTTTTAGAGTACAATAACGTACATCCCTCTTCCGCTTAATCTTCCTTAAAGATCAAAAGTAACGAGTTTCTCTGACTTTGTGTTGAAAAAGATAATAAATATAATTAGCTAATTAGTTTTATACGTTGATGCCAGGATTATTAACAAAAGAAAACTTTGTTATTTTATTTATGTTTACATATTATTAACTCAATTTTGAATCCCTTCACTTTGTAGCGTAGGTAGTAATCGTTTGGCGAATAATAGTTCTATTGTGACGAAATAGCTTCCAATACAGTTTATCATAGCCTTACATTATACTTATTGTACTTACATACCTTTGGCAAACTCAAAAGTGTTGTATCATCGTGAGTATTGGATTCTCTCAAAAAACGGGCTATAATGAAAAAAAAAACCAAGTCAGTTCAATAAAAAGTTATTGTTGAACATTTCCAAAGTCATTGTGACTAAATAGGCAAACATTATCATTAAGACTTGTTGAAATCGATAATTTTCCATTTTTTCATCGAGGTCAGAAAAACGCAAATCATCCTCATTAAAAATTAACCAGTCGCAGTTGATTAACACACTCAAGTACTTTTAGCCCAACGCCGTAACGGGGTATTGTAATCGTTTTTTAATCTCCCTTTTTCAGACCAATAACGTGTAAAGCTTGCATATCTATATCATTCGTTGAATTGTCACTGCAGCTAGTACCGAAAGCAATTACAAAGCTTCTATAGTCTTCATATTTAAATGTATCATATTATTTATATGGATTTTTATCGCTAACATAAATGTAGATGTATTTTTTCATATTTGTATATTATGTGTTTAACTAAATTTGAGAAAAAAATATTTTTATTTGAGATCATTGTCTTAGAAAAGATCAGCAAGATAGATAATGACCGTAAATCAGTGCAAAAATGTATGTACACTTTTATTATTTATTCGTTCATATATTTGATAAACTTATATCTCGTAGAGAAAAGTAACTGCAATTTCTTAATATGTATATTTCCATTGTGTTTTGGTTACTTTGTCTCTTAATCTCTTCTTTTTCTTGAAAATATGCATTGTAAAAATTATAGTAAATTATCGATAAAAATGCAAAATACTTCATATTTTTTTCTTCTTTGAGTTAATGTTTTGAATAGAAGGATCTTTCTTTCATTAAAAGTAAAGAAAACAAGACATACTAACTGACACATGAAGAAAGAATGGTATCTTAAAAGTTTAACTTCACGTTCGTAATAGCATTGTTTGATCACAATACAACACTCGACAATTTATGGATAGTTTCACTTTTTCCTTGCTCTATTATTAGCAAGAAAACGGTTCGATATATACACATCCTGTTGATTTCTTTTGGTGAAATTAATGATCCATTTCTGTTTTGTACATACATTGTAAAATTATTTTGATTGAAATCGACGATCCAATTCTTCTTGTCTTTTCCAATCAAAGCCTTTTACGAGCTAATTCACATTTTATATCATATTTATTATTCATTCATTTTAATCAGTCAGCAAATTGTTATTAGGTAAAAATTTAAATTAAAAAACTTTTTCAACTCTCAATTGTAATATGTTACATAGAAAAAGAAATGTGAAAAGCTCATATTCTGAGTCAATTAACAGATTTATTGTTTATTATTACACCGAAATTTTTTATTCGAAATTTCGCAATACACTATTCTGAAGGGTAAAAAACGGACTTGCCATCAATTTCGATTTTAGAGCCTCGTAAAACACTTACTGTCACTGTGATGGTATAAAAAGATTTGCGCTTTAAACTCGTGCGAGCGTCCGAGTAGCTCGAATAAGCGAGTTCAAGTTGTAAGGTCAATAAACTTGTGTGTATGACGTCGAACTTGTCGTGTACCTTTTTTTGTGCAAAGCAAGAGAAATAGAATGTTGAATATTACTCTCTGGGTGGCCGTAACACGTTTGATGTTCCTGATGAACGTAAATTCCCTCTAATGGATTAATTATTTTACATTCACCGAGCAAATGGGAAATTCCTTAAACGAGGAGTCATCAATTTTTCCATATCGTCAAAGTATTGAAGACGAAATTGGTTGTTGAAATATCATTTGCCGTTGAATGAAAATGGGTTTGCTCACAATTACAGAGTAACTATGATGGGAATAAAGTCTCAATTGGAGTAAGGAAAGGAGGTAATGCAAATGGAAAAGGTATAAAAGAGACAAAGAAATAATATACGATAAAACAGTAACGGAAACAAAGCAAAACTTGAAAGAAACGAACTAAGAAGAAGAACCTGGAAATCTATTCAGGGATATTTTTTCTTTCTCTTTCTCTCCACCCCCACTCTTCTCTTCAACTTCAATTAAACCTTCTTCTGAACATAATTAGAGCGTAATTATTATTTTCTCTTTTTCGCTCTACCTCCTTTTTACCTCTCCTCCTGCCCCTTCTTTCCATCATTTCGCGTATAAAATTATATGAAAAGCAACACAAGGAGACAGAAAGACAGACTTTCAATTTGCGATATTCAAAGTCGCTTAATGAACGTTTTTAAAAGTTTTAACGATATCATTTTCTGGTGCACTTCGCGAATATATACATGTACGATTATAATTGTATTTAGTCTGCTTCTCTTTGCTGCTCTCTGCTCTCAGTAGCATAGAGGTAGAGGGAGAGGAAAGGAAAAGAGAGAAATTGAATTCTGCTAAATATGGACGAAAATAACATTTCAAACTTTTTTCGAGAGCATATTAATTAAAAAGGGGTGGGTCGAGCATAATTCGTGAAAAAAAACTTTTTTACTTGGGAACTCATCTGTAATATTTAATTTAATCGATTGAAATTTTTAAATTAATATATGATACAAGTTCGAAGCTCGATGGTTAAGTTTCAAAAACATTTTTATTTAATTTGTCTTATTTTACTTTTTTAGGCCAGTCTCTGCTTATGCACTCTTCTTCAGGGATACTCAAGCAGCTATTAAGAGTCAAAACTCAAATGCAAGTTTTGGAGAAGTTTCCAAAATTGTAGCTTCAATGTGGGACACGCTCGACTCGGAGCATAAAGATGTGAGTATTAACAACGTCCATTATTATTATCATTACAAGAAAAACCCTCAACCCGCGAATACAGCAAATTTTTTGCGAAGCACTTCAGAGTTCTCGCTGTCTGTGAGATGCTAACTAAATACACACGCGCTAGCATTTTCATTGTATAAGGATCTCGCCCATAGTCTCCTCAAAAATCTCTGAAAATCCATCTAATATAACTTATTGATAGCAATCAATCATTTTAATTAGTACGTGCAAGTATAGTCTCCCCACGACTCCCCATGCCTCAGTGAAAAGCTAAATGTTTACTTATTCATTTTAACCGGTTTATCGCAAGCACTTGTAATCTTGATACTCGAGAGAAAAAATAAAACATCGCACATAAAAGAAGAAGAGAGAATAAAAGAAAGAGAGAGAGAGAGAGAGAGAGAATTTGTTTACACAATGCGGTTTTGTGACACGGCAGCTCGTGCGAAAAACAAAGTAGTCTTCAACGAGTTTCGCTGCTGATGCCGTTCCTATTCAAGTACTTGCAATACGCCAGAATGGGGGGAGGTCAAATTAAATAAGGCCTGCCACTATAGTGTGTTTAACATCTGCCAGCATGTTTAAAGTTTTTGCATATAATCAATGGCATGAAGTTGAATTTTTTTATGGATTCGTGACGAAGAGTCGATGGAAGTTTCTAAATACATTAGTCATACTAAAATGTATTGTTCAATTAACTCATGGACATTTTTTCTGCAATTGATCCAATCATAAATGCAATTAGAACGGTAATATAACGATATTTATTATTGTTCGAATACGATACTTTCTTAAATTGCAACAATTTTCCATTTACGCTGCAATCTGTTTTCTCGTTATATCTGTGTGTGTAGTATATCGCATAACATCCCGAGTTACATACAGGATACGTTCGTTTAACCTGATGAATGCAGCATGTGCGCAACGTTCGTAAAATCTTCACTGAAAATCGCCGTTTCAAACGTTGTCCGTGCGCGAAAATACTTTTTTTCTTTTTTACCTACAATAATGCAACGTTGTTATGAGCGCAACAAATGTATAAATCATCTTCTGTGTATTTGTCGGAGAAAAAATTTACATACCATCAAATATGACAGCGAGAATAATCATTCATTATTCAACAAACGGTTTATTTTTTAACTAGAAAATAATGAGAAACAAAGGGAACATAATTATACACAAACTTCATTACTCAATATTATAATTTAAATTGTCGAATTCTAATACATATTATGCATTAAACAAAGATATTAAAATTGAGAGAATTGGCGCTTTCAGTTCTTTTGCTACCCATCTTTCTCTCTTCCATCTTCTCTTTCTCTCTCTCTCTCTCTCTCTCTCTCTATAATGTATACTTCGTAAGCTTTTGAATAGAGAAATAACGAGATGAAGAAAAGAGCCTAGCGTTTGCAAGCAAGTATAATATAAACTTTCATTTCTCTCTCTTTCTCTCATATATATTAAAAAAGTTATTAAAAAGTCTCGTGAATAGGGACTTGATTAAAAAACTTTGAAGTAACGGTATAAAATAAGTTTTGTGTGGAAAAGGTTATACATGTATACATGTATGAACGACGTGGAGAGAAGGGAAAACTGGAGCGAACGAAGTTAGAGCGCTTGTGCCGTACAAAGATATAGTCATAAACCACCTTTTCATTCTTGTATTTATTAGCATTTGCACCTACGCGTATATGCACGTTTATCGTACGTGTGCGCATTTCTGCACGTGATAAAATAGAATCCAAACATCACTTTATGACAAACATCAATATAGTCACTGGAATAATAGACAACTGCTCGAAATTTACTTTTTAAGAACAGTTTTGCAACTGTCATCCAAGTTTTTCAATTTTTTCAAAGTCGTCATTGCTATTTACAATGTAATACTAAATTAAAAATATATCTTTTTCATAAAAATTCCAATAAGAATCAAATATAAATATTTTACTTCTTATAATTTTTTGATTATAAAATATACACGAATGCTAGCCAACCCGATCAAGTCACGCATCATGCAAAAACCTATTATACTGATGATGTTATCGCATGACTGAAATGTGTGTGTGCGTGCGAGAGCATAAATTCTCAAATCTTTTGCGATTTATTGAAGCTTTCACTTTGATTAAAATGATTTATAATTTTCAAATTAAAGTATGCGCCAAAAATGCTCATGTTCATATTACGCGGAGTGCATGCGATACTCATAACGAGTTTTCTACAGTGTTATAAACGAATATCGTAGCTGGCAAATCTATCAACGGTTCAAATTATCGCCGGCTAAGATTGTTTTTGCGAAATAATGAAATTTGTTTGGAACTTATTATTTGTAGCAGACATACGTGTTTAGCTGATTATATCGATGAGAACTCGCCGATTTATCCTCTAGCTAATGAAAGAAATGTTTCATTGAGCTGCTATTTCAGTGATTTCTTAAGCAAGATAGTGCAATGCTCTAAGCTTAAATTACATTTAATTACAATAAAAAATCGTTATGTTTTTGTATAATAATCATAAAAGGATCTCCGGGTGCAGGTAAATTCACTCGCTGTTGCGCAGAGATTGATCGTAAAATGTTTGGGTATACGTGTGCATGTGTATGTGTATTCCCGAAAGAAAAAGATTCGTGTCTTATCTACCGAATAGCTGGTTGGAATCTATTTGTTGCCCTGTATATATATATATATATATATATATATATATATATCTCGGCAATAAAAGAGAGCAAAAAACTCGATCTCAATCAAGTTCTATTATTAAAACGAGTTCTATATCTGGCGCATTAACCTGGATTCATTTTATACAGTTTAATGCAAGATTGTCCGTGAGTGTATGCTTGCGTTGTTGTATGCTTTGCGCTCTATACTATATAGTTCTGATTTCGTATTCGATTTGAATATCAAATATATTTATGCATATGTTCGCCAATAACAAAAATACAGGCCTGATAAGAATAATGAAAATCGTATAATGTATATCACGCAATTCTTCGAGTATAACTGAGTATTATGCATATTACGAAACTGGCGTGCAATACTGTAGTTGACAAACAAACGATTATATTGAAAATTTTGCAACGGTTCTTTTATAATTTCTATTGCAAAACATCACCACTCCAATGAAATTGTTGTGCACAGTTTTTTCGACTAATTTATGCAATATGAAATTGCATTATAAACTTAAAAATATATTTTACCAAAGAAATCAATAAATTTTTTTTCATCTTGAAAATGTTACTACAAAATTTTGCATTATCATATTATTTAAAATGTCGTTAGCTAAATTTTATCTTTTCGACTCTTCTAGAGTTTTATATGAGCCAAAAAGTTAGTATTACTGGTCCTATCGGTAATTAGATCCTGCAATATTCAGTGTATACGTAATTGAGAGATACAATACATCCATGAGATACATCTGCTGAAAAGGCTGCACGTATGAGTGAGTGTGTATGTGTTTTTGAATTACACTTTATCACGATTGTAATAAAGTAACATCCTGATACGCACAAAGCCACTCGTGGTTTTATGTGTAATTGAGTTATTTATGAATAAGTAAGAGGAAGGGGGACTGTGCGACAGCCGTGAGTCATGAATTTTGATCAAACTATGTATACGTGTATGAAATAGTCTGCATCTGTATACGTATATATATATATATATATATATGAAACACATATATAGTGCAAGCAGAGGAAGACATTTTAGGCTGAAATAATGGAAGTTTTGCTTCATTTTAATCAGATGATCCTTGATATATCAAATATTATATATCATGCTAGCATCACTTAACTGTATTATTTATCGTCTCTTTATTCAGAATTTATTATATAAATTATCTCTCAAGAATTTCCTCGAAATGTTATTAAATTTTCTTCGCGCATAGCAATATGTATATGGTATGACTTTATGCTTGAAATATTAAACTGAATAATTTACGAATAAAATAAAAAAAATAGTAGAAATAAAAGCAAATAAATTTCATCTATTTCCACGATGAATGAGCGACTTGATATATGAGTAATTCTGTATAAATCGGCAAACTTTGACCATTGAATTCGAAAATATATCGATATGTAATAATAATTTTTATACTAATTTAACACCACTAAACAACAGAAATTTGGTTTTTTTTTAATGCATATAAAAAACACGAAGTTGAACAGGGAATTTACAAAGCGGTTGTATTGAAATTCAAAATGTTTAGAGACAATTGTAATATTTAATGCAGTTAACTCTGATTTCCTAATGAAAACTAAAAAAATTGATGCCTTTAAAAGGTGTTTATGTGTGCCTGACAAATTGAGTAAAAATGAAACTGTTTTCTTGCAGGACATGAATTATCATTTATTCAGAGAATTTCCCATATAGTGTAATGTGATTCACTATTTATAAGACTTTTATAAGCTTGACTTTATCGATTTTGAATTTGCTTTCATTTCATGTGCGCGTGTGCTGTGTCTTTCTTCCTTCCACTCTATCTTGTTTCCCCCTCTTCCTCTCGTTCTATCAAGGACGATAAATGATGTCTTTGTTCAACAAAGTTAAGCCAAACAGCACAGAGAGGTTTTTCGCTGTGAATAGAGCATTATTTTTCATAACGATCTTCTATCTAATATGCGATCATGTAACACACACCCACACACACACTAACATGATCATACTTTTTATTTTCTATACTTTTTATCGTTCAAATAAAACATAAAAAATTCGGATGCATCATTTTAAACTACGAAGTCTTGTCGCAGAAATAATAAAATTATATAAAAAAAGAAATTCTTTATGAACATAATATCCTTTTGATTTATCCTGGGTTAATTTAGACAAAAAAAATTACTTTTCAAGCTCAAAAGGTTTCTCGAACACATCCAATTTCAGCTGATTATCTCTGTCCTTCCTCTTTCCTCTCCTCTCTTCTGACTCTCCCTCTCTCTATCCCATTCCTATTCGCAATTAGCCCATCCATTGTAATTTCCGTGAGCAATTTATGATTATTTCACAAGTAATAGCGCAACCCGTGCATTTTTCACTACCTTCCTCCCCTCCCCCTTCATTCTCCCTCTTTCTTTCTCTCTTTCTTTCTCGTTCTATCTCTCTTTTTCATGTAATTAAAGCGTCGTTTGCAATTTAAATCACTAGTTCTCTTTCTTTTTACAGCGTAGAACTCGTGTCATTACTTAATCGATCGATTTTTTTACATACACACTCGTTGCTTAAAAGTTTCAGGCGTAATTGTAATTATATGAGCCAGCGAGGATAGAAAAAACGACTATGTTAATTATGAAGATACTCTTAGTGAACATTTAATTATAACTAATCATTACCTGCAATCATCTTCAAGCTTAAAAAATGTTTACAATAATTGTAGTTAACTAAAAGATATTTCTGTAAACATGAATAATTCTCTGAAGGAAATGAAATTTGTAATATTATTATTTTTATGTGCTTTCACGGTTACTAAAACTTTTAAGTTGAAACATCAAAAATATATTTTCTCAATATATTAGCAATCATTCTCTTAGAATAATTTTCTTATTATAAGTTCAAGTTTAAAGCATAATTAAAATGTCTATTTTTACATATTGGTTGTCATCCAAACTAAAGAAAAAACATTTTATTGTACTATTAAAATTATTTATAATCTCTTGCTAGAGATAAATTATTGATATGCTTAAATTTTAATAGTATGCTAATATTTTCATTCGATCTCACATTTCAAGGTTTTGTTTTCAGTAAACACTGTATAGATTTAATTTGTGCTAAATTAAATATCAATTTTTTTGTTTACATTGAATGGAAAAAATATTTATCTTGTTTTCAAATTTATTCCCCAGGTATACAAAAAGAAAACAGAAGCCGCTAAAAAGGAATATTTGAAAGCCCTTGCAGCCTACCGAGCATCGCTAGTTCAAAAGAGTGGCGAGGAGCAACAAGCTGCCCAACAAGCCCAGCAACAAGCTCAACAGCAGGCTGCCCAACAAGCTCAGCAACAAGCTCAGCAACAGCAACAAGTTCAGCAACAGCAGCAGGTCGTCCAGCAGCAGCAACAACAAGTTCAGCAGCAACAACAAGTTGCGTACGGTAGTTACGTTGCTCCTTACGGCGCACCAAGTGGTCAAGTCACGCCTGGTCAAGTTCCTTATCAGGTTTATAGTCCACAACCACCCTCACCTCAACAGCAACAGCAAATGAACGCGATCAAAAAATCACCTCATCATCTTTCTCCAAATGCGCACATGCAACCGAGTCCACACCAACAGGTAAGATTGAAAAATTTATTATCGTACAATAACAGTTTTAAATTTATAAATTTATAGCTATGTTGAATACATTTCTTGAATATTTTGAAAACAAAGCTTGATATAAACATATAATGTATCCGATGAAAAATATATAAAAAAAATTGCAAAAAATCATCATAATTAATTCAATAATCTGTTGTTATAAATCCAAGTATTATGTTTCTACCTATTTTCTGATAAACAAACTACCAAATCTTTTCATAAGAGTTGAATTAATTTTAAGATGAACGACAAGGTGAAGTTTCGTATTTAATATCCACTCTGAAAATAAAGCTCTAGATTATTAATATTCACTGCGGGATAAACCCAGAAATATGAAGCTTGATAAATTAGCAGGTAGTAGAGGAAGATAGATAAAGAGAAGCTCGACATAATTATAGCAGTTATTTTGCTACATAAGGAATAGACTGCATACATAATATATTATGTATAAAGGTATTTTGTGGATTGAATTGCCAATTAACACCGTGTAAATAGTAATTACAAGTAAAATTTATCAAAGGAAGAAGAAAATCATGATTTGTAACGTATGAGAAAATATATATGCATCCCTCCTTGCTTATTTTAAGGAACTACGTTCCACAAGCTTTGAATTCAATGTCAATATTACGTTCGGAGCTTTGATATTATATAATAAAAGGGATTCCGATGACGAAGAGTGTCAATATTTATTTAGTATGCAAAAGCACCTCGTATTTATTATTTTTGTTGGAAAATATAGATGTTTCATTGATTCTAATTTTAATGACAAGAAAATATCATTTCTTACTATCAATTGAATAAAATTTTAAATTAAATGAAATCAATAGAAGTGCTTGCTCACGCTATACCGGTAGCTATAGACTGTTTTGACACGCTAATTAAATTTTAATCGAGTTTACTAATACTGGCGTTTCAATCTCTTCATCCTTTACCCTTGGTTTAATTCTCATTATGCTTAATTGAGTTTTTATAAGAGCCCATACATTTTTTGTTTTCACTTGATTAATCATTGGGATTGGCTCTTATTTTATTTTCATGTAAAAGTTTGTTGATTCAAAATATTTTTCGCTGGGCAACGTAATTTAATGATATTTAAACGGAGAAAAGTACGCAGCGCAATGTAAAGTCGAGTATCCAGTTTTATCCATTAAGACATAATTTAATTGTTTAGCCTTGCATTAAATTACTACTCGTATACATTGAATAACAGAAAATAAAATTGAATACAAAAAGCAAAGACAATTTTTTGCAAACTTAAATGACGATAAAAAGTTGCTTGAAAGGTGTACACGTTTCAACTTTTGGAATCAATAAAGTCACGTGTATAAGTATACTGCTGTTACTCAAAAGCAAAAGATTATACTTTTCAGAGTAACAATGTAGGTAGATGTTTTGAAAGAACTTTTTGAGAAGCTCAACTTCGAAATCCTCTTGTATTATACATTTTCCTCACACTGACAATCTGTTTTGCTATTAAGTTTGAAAGACATTTGATGTACGACGAGATCCTGGAGTTCTCTTTTAAGCCCTTCAGTCGTAGATCTTAATGAGCACATTTCAAAATGAAGAACAACGCGAGTCTTATAACTGTACAATAAGTCGAAAATATAAATCCCTTTAATATCTTCGCTATTTTGCAATTTGAATATCGACATGGGCTGCGCAAACGTTGATATTTTTCTACGAAACTCGGAAATTTATAGAATTGGTTTTTTAATCGCTCTGGTACTTACCTGAATTTTGAGTAAGTCACACACGAGTGCATAACGATATTTAACGAGTTGTAAATTTATAAAATTTAATCTGGATTCAACAACCTTTTTAAATTATACGTGTACAGATAGTAATTTCATTAGGACGTAGTTCTAGAAAATTTTAAATATTGTCGTTTTTTTTAAAACGAAGCTAAAATGAATTTTATTTTTGCAGGCAATGATGGCAAATCCGATGGCACCGCCACCTCACATGGCACAGCAGCACTTGCAACAGCAGCAGCAGGTCTCGCAGCAGCAAGCGCAGCAGTACATGCAGCAGGTCAGTGAACCCTTCAGATCTATATAAATATATATGTATACTTTGTATATGCATTGCGTGGAAGTCCGTTTCTACAGCGCATACAATATCATCTCTCGAACACCAATACAATAGTGAATTATTTCCATTACACTTTTCACTGAGTAATTTTGTCATGAACTTTTTTATTCCGTCATTCATTCTACTTTTATTTAAAATATTAATTTTTTATTCACTAATTTATAATAACTGATTTTTATCATTTTCTTCGTTTTAAAGTAAAATTGAATGCGCGAATAAAATTATTTGTTAACGAAATAAAGTAAGAAAAGGCGTATTGGACTTTAATCTCTTTTTTTATGACGTTCTTGAAGCGATTTTGATCGTTAACAGAAAATAAGTCCAATATGAGACACGAAAGAATGAAAAATGTATATTATTATGTTGTGTATATAAATGTGTATGCGTAAAAGACAAAATAAAAGAATAGCGTAAGAAAGGCATGTAAAGAGGAAAGGACGATTTGTAAGAAACAGGCTTAAACGATCGTTTCTGCACATGAAAACGTGTAAAGATTGGATCGTATTACGCAGGTTCTTTTTGTGCTTTACACACTCGCACACACACTTGCGTACGCGCACACATGTTTAGTGCATTCAATCTCTTTTCTCTCGGCTCGCATTGTAACCAACTTTTTTTTTCGTTCTTTAGTGCACACTCGCGAGTTTTTGTTATATTCTCTTCCCTTTTCTTTATTGGTTCCGACGCGAACGACGAGATAAAGAGACTCGTGTGTTCTCGCGAAATGTCAGTTGATTTTCTTCTTTTGACACTTCTGTATGTTATTTGCGGAATGTAATTCTACATTATATTCTATCATTTCAACAATACATTCAGCTAACAAATTTTCAATTTTTTTTTCAAAATTTTAAATTCACACTGAATTTCACTATATGGTAAATGAGGCTTGGAAAATTCATAACAATTTAGAACAATTATATAAACCGAAAAGAAGTTCATTTTCCAATGCTCTCTCTTTTAAACAATCAGAATATTATATACTTTCACCAGTAGGATCTCTGTCGTGCAACAAAAAAACAACAGTAATAGACTTTTTGTGTACAATCGAGGCCAAAATGGCATAATAGCTGTATTTTTAGCCAATGAGAAGCAAGAAATCCCTTCCTCTCCATGAAACATGTTTCACTCAAGAGTGTTTTAAGCGGGAAGTGTAGCAACTGGCGTCAAGCTCATTTGGAACTCTCAAAATAGACGCCAGACACTTTTTTCAGTTTTAAAAATAATATCATTTCTGAAATTTGTCTCATAAATAAATAAATATTTTAATTCTTTTCATGAGTAGTATGCTTTTTAATTGTTATACGCTATATAACTTTCATGAATGCACAAACTACAACGTGTAACTGACATGAATGTGCGAAAAATTGCTTCAAGCCTGCATAACTAATTTTTTTCATTTTACAGGTGCCTCAGCAAGTACAGTCACAGCAACAGCCGATGATGCACATGAGTCCACCTCGGGGTAGCGAGCCTTTATCGAGCCCCCCTCCTCAAATGAGGCTTCAACAAGCTCAACAACCAATGCCTCAACAGCAACAGTTAAATCAGTTAAATCAGCAGCAAATGGTTCAACAACAGCTAAATCAACAGCAGCCACCACAGCCACCTCAGCCAACACATCCATGCATTCGTCACGGCTGCCAGAATCTGGCTATAACTAATAATGAGTGGGAAGATGAATATTGTAGTAATGAATGCGTGGTTAGTCATTGCAGGTATGTTCGAGATAAATAGATTATTATATTTACAATTCACTATATTCAGAATTATTATAACAATGATATTTTATTTTTAGAGATGTTTTTCATAACTGGGTTCCGACTAACCAAAATCCACCACAGACTTATAATGCAGTAAAATAAGTACGCTGAAATATTTCATAAGTAAATCTAGCAAAAGCGAACGAGTAATCGAATGCAGCTTACTGAACGAACTGAGGATATCTACTATAGCTGCGCAGTATAGATTTGAAAATGATTCCCGTCGTCGACTGAAATGAAAATCGAGTCTTAAAAGACAGTGTAAATAGAGCTAAGCTAAGCTTAAAGCAACAAAGTATCGACACTGTTATTTTCTTCTTCTTAACAGTTATAAAAATTTTAATCAAAATTCGTGACCGTAAGCAGCACGTACCGTTTATTTATTTAATAATTTTTTTGTTGATACGGAAAACAGAGGCGAATAGTCACAAACAGTCTGTGGCATAAAGTTAAATTTAAATGTTGTAAGATTTAAGCTAATAGCTGCGTAAACGGGTACATGCGTTGTGTATACGTAGTAGATATTTTTTCCTATTTGTGTTAATTTTTTCATTAAAACTATTCAGTAAGAACATGTCGAGAGAAAAAAGAGAGTAACATATTATTAAAATTGAGTGAAGAGGAAATATTTCATCTTGGATGCAACATATGACATAAAATTAAAAAAAAATCATATGCAGTGTAAATAAACGAAAAAATGCACGATACGACAATTCCAAGATTAGCCCCGAGATTTCTTCGAAACTAATAAAAAAGAATGAATAAACAAAATCCAAGTTTAACTTAGTTAAATGTGATTACAACACGAAATCTTTCAGACGAATGAGTATTAACCAATCATAAATGTGAGATAGAAAAATGTCAAAAATATGAATACATTCTAACTTTAAAGCCTGTATAACAACTATTTTTGATTTTATGATTTTTCAAATCACAAATGTCATTGGTCATTCGTTTAAAATTAAGTCAAACGATTGTTTATACTTTTTTTTTATTTTAAGATTTGTTGAATGTTTCTTTTTTTTGTATTTTTTTTCAATATGTTGCGGCATTTTACGGCGAGAGCGCATTATTAAGTGAGAAAAAAGTAGAATAAAATAAATGTATTACGAGATAAAAAATGCGACGTAATTATTGCAATAGATATTGATAATATATGTTCCTGAGCTCTCGCCACTTTCCCACTAAATCAATGGCCCTGATCATGGGGTTTAAACATATACATAAAAACATACGTATAAATTATTTATATAAATATATAAATATAGGTGTAATGGAACGAAAAATAATGCATATATTAGTGTAAAATAAATTACGTACAGACCGGACCATTACGGTAAAAATGGATTAGATACGATATTGTACTATCTTTAAATTCGATTACTTTTAAAATACATGATTGTAGAGATTGAAATGTTAACTTTTTCATAAAAATTATAGTATTACTTTCGCTCAATTATATATAATGAGCACGTTCAATAATTTGTTTTGACATGTTAGACAGTTACTAAATAAAAATTAATAATTAGAAAAATCTTGTAGTTGTGAGTTGTTTTTAGAAATTTTATTTTTACATTTATCACTATCACTTTTTCCTTGATAATAAATTTAGCATCGCCCATTGATAAAACTTGGAAGTGTTATTTGCATTTAATTTTCCTTTAGTTTGCTCACAATTCCGAGTACCTATTTAATTCTCTACTGAAATGTAAAAACCACTTTTTAAAGTGTCATACATAGCAGTAAATTCTAATATGATTCCTGCATTAAATTGGTAACTATCAGAAGCGAGTTCACGCGCCTATGATGCTCTTTTTTCTCTCGTGATATGTTCTCTTATCGTTCAATAAAATCTATATTATTTATTTCAATAACGTTTTTAAATGGGCTTATTACATTAAGTCCCCCTTTTTTCACATTCTTATTGTACATACAAATAAAAACTATTTGATATAGATTCATAGTATAAGACTCGAGATAATTGAATGATAGTCGATATTGTATTATATACCGATAACGTTTTATGGTATATTAAATATGAATCTATTATTGATATGATTATTATGATTACTATTATTACATAAAGAGGTATAAATATATTATTACTTCGTGTTATATGAACGGCAAAATTGCTTACGTGTTTCAGCGGCTGGTTCATTTTTAAAAAAATATGTCTCGTTAGAGATTTTAAAAATGTAACCGATTATTTTAATCAAATGAAATTTCACCAATCTTTATTACGTATCACAGAAAAAACAGCGGTTTAATCAACACAATTGCAAGGCATTCTTGTAAGATCAATCAAAACTAAATTTTTAAAAAAAAAGTAATACCTGCAGCAATCGACGCTCATCAACAGTGAGCGACTTTGCCAAACAATCACGAAGCCTCCAACCAATAATTACGAATTATGAACGTAGTTATTATTGTTTATCGATTATTTAGAAAAAAGTTCTGAGTTACTAAAATGAACGGGATAATAAATCATTTTTTGAAGAAAATGAATGTATTTAGAAGTTCGTAAATGCCCATACATATAAAAACAGAAAGTATTTGCAAACTCGTTGTTTTACTCAAAATTGCCGGATCGAAATTACAAGCAATTGAAAACCAGGAGAATGGATAAGGTTCATAAAAATAAATTTTTATGTAGAATGATCTGAAAATTCCCTGTAAAAACTAGCTCTATGAAATTCTTATGTATTATTTCATGCACTCATTGATAAGGAATGAAAAAAATATTTTTCGTTGAAGAGTCAATATAAAAATACATTGTTTTCGTAATCCTTGCGGTAAATATACGTACGAACAAACTAATAATAATTCTAGAAACTACTAAGCTATGTCAGTACTTCTAGCATTACCCATCAAAATATTGACAAGATTATAACTCAAAAATATTTTGCGTTTGTTTTTATTGCTTTCTGTACAAAGATTTCCTTATTAAACGATTTAAGCTCCAAAAGTGTACATGAGTTTTCATTTTCCTTGAATAAAACCTCTTTTTTCTTTTTGAATACATTAATGATGAGTATTTAATATATTATCGTTAATTCATTACTAGATGAGATCATTATTTTGAGCATGAATTTTAATTGTAAATCACAATATACTTGATCATATTTGTGAAAATATAAGCACTTATAGACCTTCGAACCAATGCAATACGAAAATGAACATTTGTAATGTAAAACGGAACTGTGATAGTAACATTTTGGCACTAAATTGAATGAGCAACTCTTTAGAATTCAATTTTTACATCTATAATGTTTTGTGCAATATTTTTGTGAAGATAGTAAATTCAATGTACGATATTTTAACTTGCCTTTGGTTTTTATAAGCCTTACTAGATCCGTTTTACAATTGCAGCGGTAATTCAATGTCCGAGTATTGCGCTTAAATATAAAAATCATATAATAAGTGTTCTTATAAATATTTAATAAGAAATACAATTGTTGATGTCAAAACAACATGTCATTCTTATTTGAATTTTACCTCCTTCCATTTTAGAATGTCTCGTAATTTCCGTAATTCTTTTATTGTACTGTTTCCTCTACTCAAGATTTGTCGCAGTCTCATAAAACTCTCATCAGTAAGTCAGTTGATTATAAATAAAATTTGATTACAAACTTTAATTCAAAAATTGAAAGTAGAAATCAAAATATTTCTTCAAATGAGCCATGACGCCCATGACCGTTATTTAACATCAAAATCTTTAGTCAACAAGCGAAAAATGATCAAGTTTTTCGCGACCCTTTGCAAAGATAAATTCAACTTAAGTCTGCGTGGGAATATAATCATGAACTGAGTGGTATTACGGCTACTTTGTTTTTAAATAATTGTGCATGATACTTACTACAGATAATGCCTATGATAGCTATATTCAGCTCCAATATTTTACTTGATGAAAATTGCGATTGCGATATTGTTAATATTTTTCCAGAAATTTCGAGTACACAAAATTAAGTTTCTAAAAGGATTCGAACATCGACTATTGGATTCGATTCGAATTCAAAGTTGGTCATATTAGCGCCACTTTTGTGAGGCTACAGTTGTAAAACATGCGTTACGAGTGTAATTAAGGTTTATGATGATACAACATGTATATTATATATATTCAATGTTGGAGTTCGTATATATGTAGTGCATACGAAAGTCATGTTCATACGAAATTGAATGGTGGCCCTGAGAAGGGCCGATTTATGCAGAATTTTAGTAGTCAAAATTATTTCGAGCTCGTGTACTTAGTGACGGCTTTGGTGCCTTCAGAGACAGCGTGCTTGGCGAGCTCACCAGGCAAGAGAAGCCTGACGGCAGTTTGGATCTCCCGGGAGGTGATGGTCGATCTCTTGTTGTAGTGAGCCAAGCGGGATGCTTCGGCGGCGATGCGCTCGAAGATGTCATTGACGAAGCTGTTCATGATGCTCATGGCCTTGGAAGAGACACCGGTGTCGGGGTGAACTTGCTTCAATACTTTGTAGATGTAGATGGCATAGCTCTCCTTCCTCCTCTTCTTCTTGCCTTTCTTGTCGCTTTTGGAGATGTTCTTCTGGGCTTTGCCAGATTTCTTCACAGCTTTGCCGCTAGTTTTCGGTGCCATTACGATAGGTAGATCTTACGAACTCGAGAGAACACGAAAGAATGATGGGACAGTAGTTTGCAATCTGTATTTATATGAGCGGCAGTGCGGCGCGCGACTCAGTGTAGCATCCCCTCCATACTCACGTGCGTAGGACTGGTGAACATCTCTTCGCGCGCCATCTGGATCGTCATATAAATACTTACACGCACGCTCGCATTCAATATTCGATCTCTGATCGTTCAAGTAGTAACGTCTCATATTCTAATCAAATCATGTCTGGACGTGGTAAAGGTGGCGCTGGCAAAGCCAAGGGCAAGTCAAAGACCCGGTCAACTCGCGCAGGACTACAATTCCCAGTCGGCAGAATCCATCGTCTGCTCCGTAAAGGAAACTACGCAGAGCGAGTAGGAGCCGGAGCTCCAGTATACTTGGCTGCCGTCATGGAGTATTTGGCCGCTGAAGTTCTCGAGTTGGCTGGCAATGCCGCTCGTGACAACAAAAAGACCAGGATTATCCCGAGACATCTTCAGCTGGCCATCCGCAATGACGAAGAGTTGAACAAGCTCCTGTCCGGCGTTACCATTGCCCAGGGTGGTGTGTTGCCCAACATCCAAGCTGTTCTCTTACCCAAGAAGACAGAAAAAAAAGCTTAAATTAATTCATCAGATACCATCGGCCCTTTTCAGGGCCACCAAATTTAAACGTTGGTTCACTCTCTTTGATGTTTCAATATCTAGATGTTCAATTTAAAGTAAAAAATATCACTAAATAAAAAACGACATAAAATTAAATAAAATTCTTGTACAAAAAAGCGAGTGGTAGATCGTAATGATGAAAGTCAAAATTTTCATAAAATACCCATCGGAACACCTAGCGAGGTGTTTTTTGAATATAAAATTCTGTCCAGAAAGACATCAAATTGGTTATGCCCTCATAAAATTATTTGTTGATTTTTTTCGTACAGTAACTACTATAAATTAAATATTTTTAACTTTAATAGCTCATAATTAGAAACCACGATTATCGGATAAAGTTTATTTTTACTAAAGTACATGTCCCACACTTTATATAATTCAACAAATTACTTGTCTAAAACTCGTTCATGCGACCATAATTTAAACTCCTTTAGATGCCATTAAAAGTCGAATGCTTTTTACGATGTTTAATTGGATAGTTTTAAAAAATAAGACAATTATAATAGTTGAAAATGCCTACCACGATTTCATGGTGGCATAACGAAAAAATTAATTTTTACATCATGTTTATGCTTGTCTCGAAGTCACGTGCAAATATTCAAATCATAACTTAAAATGAACGGTTAAAATACACAGCTAAAAATAAAATGAATAGTTTGACTTCATAAATTTTAATGCGGTATTATAATGAAGAGGGGCTTAGTTAGATGTTTATGCTTTTAATTACTTAGACTCACTACTTGCAGTATTCTATCTCAACATAACACTCAATCATTTTTTAATTTGTTTGGGTGGTCGATTGAGCTTCGTAGGCTCTGTGCTTTCAAGTCGCACTGTTTATAATAGTGGGTAAGTAAGAAATCTCCCAATTTGATGTGATAATAATGTATCACCTAAATGGCAACTGATTCTACATATGCACTTCACTCATCCCAACATCTCATGTAGTCGATTAACTTTAACAATTGTTCATCCTAGATGTCTTAAAATTTAAGTCATCAGCTACTTCTGTGATTTCGGTGCGAATCTCCACGATAAAATAACTTATTTCTATTGAAAGTTAATAGTTTATTGAAGATCACCGTTCAAATCAGATTTAATGATGGTCGTTTTTTTACTGAAATTGTAAATAATTTTTCTACAAATGATGCCGTTAAAATTTCAAGGTTGCCTTCGGAAGGCGAAGAAATTTTAATTAACGAGAGTTGTGGTCAAGGTTTCAATTAGAGCAAGGACTTAATAGGATTCGATAGTTAAAACCCGAATGATCTGTATGTGAGAAAGCGTGATTGAAATAATTATGTCTATTAAGAGTATTGACCATCAGTGATGAATTTAAGCATGATTGGTAAGTTATTATAAAATTGTTTCGTGACCAACATTCGTATGTGACGGTATTTTGCTATGTCGGATAGTTTATCTACGTTAGTAATTTGGTGGCCCTGAAAAGGGCCGATTGGATATGACGAGGTACAATTTAACCTCCGAAACCGTAGAGAGTACGGCCTTGACGCTTGAGTGCGTAGACTACGTCCATGGCGGTGACGGTCTTGCGCTTGGCGTGCTCGGTGTAAGTGACAGCGTCACGGATGACGTTCTCAAGGAAGACTTTGAGGACGCCACGAGTCTCTTCATAGATCAAGCCGGAGATACGCTTGACACCACCACGACGAGCGAGACGACGGATTGCTGGCTTCGTGATACCTTGGATGTTGTCACGAAGAACTTTGCGATGGCGCTTGGCTCCTCCTTTTCCCAATCCTTTGCCTCCCTTTCCACGTCCAGTCATTTTTGAATATACGTTGTACTGAGCAGAGCGACAAGTCAACTGATGCAGATAAGAGAAAGACCGGTGTATTTATAGCGGCATATGCTGCTGTCCCTACTCTCGATGTATGACTCCCCCCTCCGGTACCGCACGAATCTCCCCGCTCTGCCGCTGTTAGCTCGGCTGTCGC
Source organism: Trichogramma evanescens (assembly GCA_902732785.1). Classification (NCBI taxonomy): domain Eukaryota; kingdom Metazoa; phylum Arthropoda; class Insecta; order Hymenoptera; family Trichogrammatidae; genus Trichogramma; species Trichogramma evanescens. The sequence goes on from CACVKI010145712.1 coordinate 84,673, forward strand.
GTCGCGTGCTAGTATAAAAACGTAGAGCCGGCGCCACTAGAATCACTTTTCAGTGTTCTTTGACGAAGACATTTTTTCATCATGGCCCGTACCAAGCAGACCGCTCGTAAATCGACAGGAGGCAAGGCGCCGCGCAAACAACTGGCTACCAAGGCCGCTCGCAAAAGTGCCCCAGCTACCGGAGGAGTCAAGAAGCCACATCGCTACAGGCCCGGCACCGTCGCTCTTCGTGAAATCAGACGTTACCAGAAGAGCACCGAGCTTCTCATCCGCAAACTGCCCTTCCAGCGTCTCGTGCGTGAAATCGCTCAAGATTTCAAGACCGACTTGCGTTTCCAGAGCTCGGCTGTGATGGCTCTTCAGGAAGCTAGCGAGGCTTACCTCGTCGGCCTTTTCGAAGACACCAACTTGTGCGCCATTCATGCCAAGCGAGTCACCATCATGCCCAAGGACATCCAGTT